>RJWT010007750.1:0-27210 GCA_004365215.1 Cuniculus paca | reverse complement strand
GGACCGTTGAGCACATTTCCTGCAAAGTATGTCAGCACAAATGCCAAATGCCACTGTAGGATTTGGGTGTTGGCTATTTGATCCATCAGCACAACCTTTATATTTCTTTTAGAAATCAAATATCCATCTCAAAAGTTTGGCTTCAAATCCCTCAGGCTGGCCCAGCACATAGCATCTGTACATGAATGGATAAGTCCATGGTATGAGACAGCATTCAGAACAGATCTGTCAGCTGTCTTAAAAGGATTAAATCTGCCTGATACATCATGTATTATATTTTAATTTAAATTTTTTTTTATTTAGCTGGTCAATTTCAATCAGCTGTCACCCTGAAAATACGATGTAGACTTGTATATACTAGCTTTGATATAAAAATAATTTTGGGCAGAAAGAATTTTATAGTGGAAAAAGAATTGCATCTCAGTTGTCAAGACCGTGTTAAGGAATTTAAAAAAAAATCCAAACTAAGTAGCAATTTACATGAAAACTTCTATTTTATTTTCTGCCTGTTAGGATGACCCTATTCAGACATTGCTCTAATGAACACTGCTGTAATTAGACCTTTCTCACCCAACTGTACACTTGTAAAGCAGCAGAATGGAGACATAAAAGTAAGTTTTTCAACTTGAGTGACAACATCAGGGGTAGTAGGAGACCATAATTGTAAGACACCTGCCAAGAACTTGGAAGTAATAAAAACACTGCATAATCACTTTGTGAAAGTTAAACTTGATTTTATTATAATATATCGGACATCTCCCAAGTCAAAACCATGAAGGACAGTGTTAAATGTTATGCGAAGTCACAACAAAGTTAGGGTTGACCAAAAATAATGGAAAATCACCACATAATTTCTAAATACTCTATAATTAAAAGAGAGTGGAGAGCCGGGCGTGGTGGCTCACGCCTGTAATCCCAGCACTTGGGAGGCTGAGACAGGCGGACTGTTGTGAGTTCGAGACCAGCCTGCGCTACAAAGTGAGCTCAAGGCCAGCCTGAACAGCATAGTGAGACCCTGTCTCAAAAACACAAGGGCTGGGGATCTAGCTCAGTGGCCTAAGTGCCTGCCTGGCAAGCGCAAGGTCATGAGTTCAATCCCCTGTGCGGCAAAAAAAAAATAAAAAAATAAAAAATAAAAGAGAATGGAGAATTAAACAATAGGAGAAGGTATATTAATTTTTTAGGGTTCCTCCAGTGTGTTCACGGAAAAGGACACTCTGATCAACTGTCACCACAATGGCCATAGGCCACTGTCTTGAACAGTATGACTGTTCCCTGTGCTCTGGCTCCATGTGTATCCAACTTCTACTATTTCCCACTTGAGTAAAGGCAAATCCAGCTTTCCATTCCTGTACAGCTAAAAATCTTAGTCATCCCTGATTTCTCTATCAAACCTCACATTCAATCTACTAGCAAGTTGTTTGAGCTCTTCCTTAAATCATTTACAGAAGCTATCTACTTCTTATCACCTCTCATATTACCACCCACTCTAGGCCACCATTAACTCTCACCCATATTATTGCAAAACCCTCCTAAAAAGTTCTCCTCATCACCACCCCTCGACTTCCCTTGCAATCCATTCTCCACAAAGCTGCTCAAGTGATTCACTAAAACACAAGTCAAAGCTGGGCATAGTGGCAAACTCATGCAAACTCATCCAATGTAATTCTAGCAACTCTAGAGGCTGAGGCAGGAGGATCCCAAGGTCTAGCAAGCCTGGGCCACTTTGAGACTCTGTCACAAAATTTAAAAAAATAAATAAATAAAAAGGACTGTGAGTGTTGCTCAGTGGCAGTGTTTGCCTGGCATGAGTGAGGTCCCAGGTTCAATCCCTAGTACTACCACCCCTCCCTGACAAGACAGAAAAAAAAAGGTCAAATCACATCACTTCTTGGCATAAAATTCCTCAGTGGTACATAATAGAATAAAAGCCAAAGTCATTATAACGGCTTCCATAGTTCTACATAACTCACCCCCTCTATTCCCATTTCTTTTAAAAATTCTCATCTCCAGACAAGCTGGTCTCCTTGCTGTTCTTCTTCAAACATATCAACACACACCAACTCCGAGTCTGCATCCTGAATCCTGTCTGTCCATTACACATGTCCCCTTAGATACAAGAATGACTTACTCCTTCAGGATTTAGTTCAACCTTCATCTCAGAGTCCTTACTTGACTACTCTACTAAGAGAAAACTACTGCTTTCTGTCCCTTCAGTTTTGTCTACTGTCCTATTTTTCTTTGTATGTGTATTACAATCTAATATTTAAGTATGTTTCATTGTTATTTCCTTCTCCTTAAACTCTGATGAGAGCAGAGATTTTGTGGATAATTCACACACTGATGTGATGTTTTAGCAGTACTTAGGATAGTACCTGGTACAGAGTACATCCTCAATAAGAATCTGTTGAATAAATGAACAGATTTGGCTTCAAAAATGTATGTAAGTGAGCTCCTTCCTCTCCTCCCAGCCTTATTCTCTATAAAAGGTCAGAGCTCCCTTGGCCTCAGGATACCCCTCTTCCCTTTTCCTTTCAACCTTTTGGCTTTGATCTGATTTTCTCAATTGCCATATTATTGCTACACTTAGATTCTGCCCCCCTTTTGTGTCCTTTTGAATTTATTACATAATTGGACCATCTACCTGAGTTTTTAATGCCCATGTCATGACTGGATGTCTACCTCAATGACCTCAGGGTAATCTTGTCCCAACCATGACCAAGGAGACCTCTTACTCCAGAACCTGTCAACCTGATTTCTCAGAATAGTGCAGGAAACAAGAACACCGTGATCTAGTGGGAACTTAGTGAGTTGGCACATGATGTCTGTGGCCTAATATACAGTATAGTCTTACACTGGGTGATCAATCACTGAATTGCTAGAGAATTTGGGGTACATAAGAATAATCTAATACCTAGATCCTCAAAACTAAGGCTCAGACCTTAATCCTGCCTGTCTGTATAGCTCAGTACTGGCGCTGGTCGTGTCTGCTTCCATAGCTGCAGTACATCAACTCGCTACAGGTAAGATACTGATGCTCAACCAGTGTTTTCTGGTGATGCCCTCAGCATGTAAGTGTGTAACCACACAGCTACCTAGCCCCGAGTCCCTCCAGCAGATCAGAGCGTGCTTCTCCCCACAGCTCCAGTCCCTGAGGCACGGTGGCTTTTGTAAGAAGGGAGCAGGGGTCACACAGGCAGGTGCAATGATTTCTTCACACATCAAGAAATAGGAGAACCCTTCGGTATCTGAGCAGGATCCCCCATGCCTTTGTAAAGTGGGAAGAATTACAATGTCTTTACAAAGCAATTGTAAATTAAAATTTTACCCCATCCCCAAATTGAAATCAAGCATTTTTTTTAAATTTGCTAAAAATCAGGAAGCCCCGTGTAACTGGTTCCATAATGTTAACTTGAACGAGTACTTACTGAGCCCCTACACAGCACTGAACATAGATCTGGATACTGTGGGACTCACACACTGATGGAGATAAAGTCTGTCTTCAAAACCTTGTAATCACCATCTCACTGCACGGAAACCCCTGACACCATATGAAACACTGAGGTCAGGACATGCGAATGCGAACCACAGCGTGGTGCGGCCTTCATCAAGGAGGAGCTGCACGACCAGGACACTAAGGTATGGCTGGCTAGGATGTGAACGCGGAGAACGGGGCGGGGGGGGCAACAGCCTGTGTTTGGGGATCAGCACAGTTCAGCGGGACTCCGGCATGAAGTCAAATGGGCTCAGAGTGACAAAAGTGCCCTGAGTGGACAAGCTGGAAAGCAGGTGTTTGGTGCTGTACTTTTAAGCCACAACTGAGCCAAGGCAATTGTTTTTGCTTTTTGATTCTGCCACACTGCAGAAGAAAATGTTTTATTTTTAAAACACATAAGGCTCTTGAAACAGTTAAGATTTCTATGTTAAGCCAATACAATCTACACCAATGTGTTAATCAACGCAAACAACTAGAACTAACACTTCCCTTACACATCACACCTTTTCTGTAAAGAGTGGAAAAGTGAGAAATTAAGCTTTAAAATAGATACCTTCACATGCCTAAGATGTTCTTTGAATAATATAAGCATGCAAGGTGGGAACTCTATTCCCTAAGAAAGCTCCTGGTGTGGAGTTTTTCCTACTGTAAAAAATATGGTATTTGAGGTTTCTAGTATAACCTTTCAGTGACATGCTTGTCTAGCTGCTGCCTTTGGGAAGGCAGAACAGACTTGGAACATCAAGAATATCAAGGATACATTAACAGATTACTGAATAGACAAACACAAAATCACTGAAAGAATGAGCCCTCAATGCCTGGTGATATAACCAACCAAGAATGAATTTGGCTGTAGTATTTCCTGTTTGCTTTTAATGGTTGTCACAAGGTGCTAAACTTTCTTCCACCTCATCTGACATTTCTATACCCTTCCCATGGGAGTGGAATTTAAGGAATGTTTGCCAAATGAACAAACAAATGAAGACATGTTATACTTTGCACAGCCACATGGAAAGGAAGAAGGCAGAGATTATTACATTTATTTTCCCAGTCTGGCATCTGTCCCTGATTTACTCTGACCTGGTGGTGAATAACAGAATCTACCGGGAGGCAACAGTGATGTACATATTTGTCTAGTATACAGAATTTCAGATTCTTAAATTTGGAGGAAACTAATGTAGAAATGACTAAACGTTGGTCTGACCTCTCCCCAGGGAGTCTTCGCGGACAGTCCCCCATGGAGATGACACACTGAAACTCCTCCAGATATTGGGAACTCACCATTCATAGGGAGCCCAGCTCAGTTTTTGAATACCTTGAGTCAAGCAGAGTGTCTGCATTCTGTGGACATGAGCTCTGCTTCTCACTGGAAGTTGGGGTTACACTTGATGGAGGTTCTCAAACCTACTTTAGAAGATGGTGTCCTCTTTCCGATCCCTTACCTGCTTATAACCCACAAACTGAGAACAGCGGCCCCTCAAGGTCTCCTGCTTTGCACTTGAACATTTGTAGGTGGAGGGGCAAAGCCAAACAGACTGAAGTCACGGAGTGTGAGCATCTACTGATGAGCACCTAGGTTCTTCCTCCATCACACACAGCTCGCTCAGGCGCACTCAACTGCACGAGGCCCATGACACAGCCAGCAATACAGCCACACAAGATTGCAAATTTTAAACATTATTATGCACTTTAACAATATTTTTAATGACCCGATTGTGTAGTACTTGAGCATAGATGGCTTGGACGATGATAGAACATGTGTAGGGGAGGGAACAGAGCAGGGCTATCTCGATGTCCAGAGCCCACAACACATAGTCAAATAAAACACACAGCTATCAGATGTTACTAGCACTTGTACACCGTCGCAAGTAAACACAGCACTTGCTGATGATAATATTTCAACCTAACCAGGTGTGTGTGTCTGTGAAGATAGGCGTGGTTTTTAAACAGACATATTAATTTTCTTAATTATTAAAATTGAGCTTATGTTATTTTACACGTTATAATAAAATTTCAAAAATAAAGGAAGTTTTGTTATTTATATACATTATATGTTTTATAGGTGGCCCAAGACAAGCTCTCTTTACTCACTGTGGCTCAAGCAAGTGAAATGGTTCAACACTACACTTTGGATTGCCAATCTTTTGCCTGTGAGACTGACTCCAAGCACATGGACCATCTTACTTTCTGGAATCAAATAAGTAGAGCGCATCCACAATTCAGTCACAGTGTATTTGTAGCACATTCTATTGTAATTTAACATGACTTGAAGTGAGGAGAGTCGGTATGAGGGGGCCGGGAAGCGTGCCTTCTACAGACCTGAATGGCAAAATCAGCACAGAAGCCAGCTTGATTCTCTCATGATGGCTAAACTGAGGTTGCCTCACAAGCCAAGAAAAATGTCAATTGAACATCCCACCCTACCAGTGTGCTTCTCCTGAGGCACACATTACCTACAGGCACGGACAGAAGTGTTCTACACGATCCAGATTCAGAAAGACCAGGTATCCACAATGTCATGAACTGCTAAGCCCATGTTCATGTGGTGGTTACCTGCCAAACAGGTCATCTTTTTCACAGTGAAAAAGTCAGTGTTTGTACAAAACATATGAAAATGATACAAAAGAATCTGTTAAGAAATGCAAAGTTAAGTGGGATTTATTCTTTCAAAATCTGCCACACTACAGGAAAGTGAACACTCTTATTACGCTTTTCATGGAAACAAAGAAAATAAGGTAAAGGCAAGCGGAGTAACTTATCCAACTTGCATATCTAATAAAGTGACAAAATTGGGATTTGGACCCCAGTCCAAGAAGTTATGTTTATCTGGTATGTCTTAATCATAAAAACTTTATAATTTTTTCTGGGATCAAATTGAACCTAAGAACATAGGAGAAGGATGAACATTAAAATATCAAAAGAAATGTTTCTGCCTGCAAATTCAAAGAAGTCATTATTCACATAGCTATTAGTCACTTCTCTTTCTTGAGTGTCCATTGTACTTTGTCAAACCTTCATCAGGTACTTACCAAATTTTACTACATGTGGTCACCATTTCATATGTTTGGTATGTGTAACAACATAAAACCTCATGTTGTAGGTACCAAACTTAGAATACTTCTCTCTGATTAGACATCAGTCCCTAAGATCTGCATCTTGCTCATTTTCATGTGCCCACCAGGTACTCAGTCTTATTCATGGCTAGCACTACATAGGTCCTAAATGATTATTCTTGATTAGAATTAAAACAAACAAACAAAACACTACTAAAGAAAGTTAACTTTCATCCCTATATATTCTTTTATTCATCATCAGTAAAACTCCAGGTTTGTACACTCAGTTTTCTAGGAACCTAACATTCTTCATGATAACATCATGCATTTTATATTCCAAATGGGCAACTTTCAAGTTCATTTATATTCTAAACAGGCACCTTTGGGAAGACGACCATGGTATTGACCTTAATGTTCTCATTTCCCAACCTATCCTCAAAAGTTTGGCCCATGTCAATGAGATAAATGGCTCAGCCTGGGCAGAATGCGCCAGAAAAAGGGGATGTGAAGAAACTGTCTTCCTCCTCCCACTTAACAGCTTTGTAACCCACTTTTCTATCTACTTAAAACTAAAATCTATTATTTGTTTACTTTCACATTTTAGGTATTTGTAATTCTTTACTTGAAAAATGAGAGACTTTCGAGGGAAATGAGTATAATCCCCCTCCCAAATTGTATGGCATAAGATATGGAATTTCACCCCCTTTTTAATATGCCAATTACTTTTCAGAACAATGTGAAAAATATTAAAAAGCATAAAAGAGAAACAAGAAAATCTGTCAGTATTTAAAATCCCACACCTAGCCCTTCCACTGTCCCTGGGTGGCCGTATTTGCATTGGGAGGTTTAGTCTGGCATTTTAACTTATGTAAATAGACTTTCAACTTCCCTCTGAGGCTGGAGGCATACAAACAGGGAGGATCCTCTTTCCAAATCAGCAGTAACCTATACCTCCTGCAAGTGAACAAAGTCACACTTTTAAAGGAAGCAAGCAGAGAAGTTTTTGTTTTTCTTCTGCCACAAAAATACACACCAATTCCCCCAACCCCTTGTTATTTTGACACTAATAGGGCAGATGGTGAAACAGGAGAGGCAGCGTCATTTTAAAACAGGACATTGTGTCCAAACACACACATTCCCCACAGGGCCTACTGCCCTTTCAGTCATCCAAACCCACTGACTACTGACATTCCACAGGTTGGTTCTGAGACAGACTCTCAGGTCATTCTCTGCACTCTGGCTCATTTTTTTTTAAAGTATCTTTTTTTTATTTTAAAGAGAATAAAACAAAACAAAACAGAATAAAGTAAATCAGAACAGAACAATGCAAGTGATACAGGACTTCAAAACAAGACAACTGGAAATCAACAATGGCTACCATAATGTCTCTAACACTCAATGATTTGAGAAACATTTAAAAGCTTCCATATGTAGATTATGGGATCAAACACTGCATCCTATAGTGGAGAACTTTATTCCAATTTAATTAATAAACTCTTCATTTTGTCCACCAAAGAAATGGGCACCATTTCAAACCTGTGCTGACAATTCAGCATGCATTCTAAAAGAGAAACTGATTGTGGGAAAAGTATAAAATATTATGCCATCGATTCTTCATTAGAGCTACTTAAAATGTTTATTATTCTTGGCTTCACTCAGCATTAGAATGAAACATAAATCTGATAATGAATCAAAATTTTCCTTCCTCCCATCAGAAAAAAATCAAAGTGCTACTCTACTCAGCAGAGACTGTCAGATCAAAGCTAGACTGAAAGAATTAGTCTTTGGAGCTCACAGAGGAAAACATAAGACTCAAACCATCTTGCCTGTCATTTCTAAAATGAGAAGTTCCCAAGCCTCACTTTGCCCAGGCAGAAATGCTCCACATAATCCTAATTCAGGAAGCCAAGGACTCCACAATGCTTGGCAACATCAAGCCTCCATTCCTATCTGGCCAGAGCCACTATACGTGCTGCATTTCAGGAACTGATGTTTCTACTAAATACATGGAAATGATCCCAGAGGAAGACATTCGAATGTGTAAGAGGAGGAAAATTAAGTAGGATTTATCCTGGCCTTTATTTCAGCTTTTTGAGCTTCTACTGTGTGTAAGACCCTCTGTGGGAAGCTAAAAGGGTCTTACTAAAAATGATTAAATTGAGCAAGAGCTATCCATGTACAGTAGTCATCTCAACTTGAGAGCTGTCCATATACAGTAGTCACTTGTACCTGAGAGCAGGAAATGAAACCAGCAGTCCTGTGTAGCTCCTTCCTGCCCTGTCTACTTCTAACTTGAGCCACAGACAAAAGGCAAAGGGTCTGATTGCCATTACCGGCCCACCCTGACCCGCCACACAGAACACCTGTGCTCCTTAAATGTGGGTTTGCAAACTGACTTATGCATGCCCTTGCCCTACGAAGACGTTATCAAAAGTGCACAGGAGTGTGAAGAGTTGATGACATTTGTTTCCAGATGTGTGTGCTTCTCTAAAACTGACCTACCAGAGAAAGTGCTTGGGGTTACAGAACCATTCAGGGGCTCCATGTTCACAAAACCCCTCCTTCCATATTACTGGAAAAAAAGAAAAGAGATTCCAAATTTTAATGATGCTTTCCAACAAAATGTATAAAAGTATTCCTTTGCTAAAAAAATTATTCATACACTTTTGATAACAGAGTTCAGTGTAATATTTAACTAGATTCAATGGACAATGTCAATAAAACCCAAAGTGCAAAGAAATAACAACAAAAATCAACACATGGTATTGTAGCACACTGAAAAGCTTCTCATAGCAAAGGGAAAAATAGAGTGAAGACAGAACTTACAGACTGAAAAAAAAAATTGTCAGCTATTTGTCAGACAGAAGACGAATATCCAGACTATACACACAGTCAAAAAATGGGCAAATCAAATAAATAGACACTTCTCAGAAGAAGTATAAATGACCAATAAATATATGAAAAAATGTTCTGCCCCTCTGACCATTAAAAGAATACAAATCAAAACAACATTGAAATTCTTACTCCAAAATTTATCGTCAATAAATCAAATAATAACAAATGTTGGTGAGCATGCACAGGGTAGGGGGGAAGGAACCCTTCTACATTATTGGTGTGAATGCTAACTAGTACAATCACCATGGAAATCAGTATGAATGTTCTTCAAAAAACTAAAACGAGAAATTCCATTCAATCCAGCTATTCCCTTTCAATTTTTCCAAAACAGTTAAAGACATCACATTACAGTGGTATAACCTTACCCATGTTTATAGCAGAACAACTCATATAACAGCTAAATCTTGGAAGTAGCCTATATGCCCACCAACAGATTATGAATAGATAAAGAAAATGTGGTATTTCTACAATGGAGAACTGCTTTGCCGTAAAGAAGGATAAACTAGAGTCATTCACAGGAAAATGGATGCACCTTGAGACCATAATGTTAAGTGAAATAAATCACACACACACTTAAAATTACATGGTTTCTCTTATATGAGAAACTGAAAGCATAAATAAATTAAAGAGCAAAATAAAATGGATAACAGGAAACATGGAGATAGATCTTTTGTAAATGAGAAGGGGAACAAGAGTTGGAGAGAGCTTAGAGGGAAAAGAGAGGAAGAGGACGTAAGAGAATTAAAATGTATTGTGCACAGGTATCAACTCCCCACAATGAGTGTAACCATCAGATGTTACCAACATGCACTAATAAAAATAAAAATTAAAAAACTCTAACAGAAGTTTCTGTTTTGGACATCTGCTATCTTGATGACATTACCTATTCTGTACCACAAAAATGAAATAATGAGTTGTTCTGCAAAAGCACAGCAGGAAAACAGAAAAGTGTAAGAATGTTAAACCTTAAGTAATACTTTGGAAACAAGAGCAGTCACTAGAGATGATTTTCAGGATTGCTATGAACCGAAAACAGCACAGCAGTCCTCTAGTTAGAGGGCTTCCCAGGATTTAGTGCCAAATCATTGTTCCAGATCGTAACACAGCCACTCCATCAGGGGAGCCCTGAAGACTGAGCAGGCTGGAAGTGAATCAACTTTGACTTGTATCTTCCCTGGCCAGATTTTGGGCTGTGTTAGGTGTGGGCTGCTATGTATCTGTTATTCAGCAAGATGCCAGGTGACACGTCAGGGTCACATGAGTGGGGCTGCGTCTCACATCAAGGAAAGCAGGGCTTGATTATCCTCTGCCTCACTGAGAGATGTATAATTTTCTCGTTCCCTTTAATAACACTTTTGGGCTTTTCTTCAGGGCCCCCACAATAAAAAGCTACACTAAACAATACAGTTTGGCAACTCACAGAGATAAAGAAATGATGACATGTGGGAGGAAGAGAATGAACAGATTTTGGAATCAGGGTGATCTGCATTTGAAATCTAGCTCCTCCACTAGCTGGTTTCCTGTGGCCTTGACCAAGCGGCTGAATTCACTCAAGCATTTCCTTGTTTGTGAAATAATTTTAAAATGTCTATCTTGCAGGGACAGTAAGATGATTTGATGAACGAATACAGCAATAATAATGCTCCGAGCATGCACAGAGCAAGTGCCCGATGCATGGAGCCCTCACCGGGCTGCAGCATGTGTTACAGTAGATTATTCCTGCTACCTGGGCTCCCAGTGAAATGCTGCAATGTCTTGACAGCCAAGAACATTTTTTTCTTGGCTGGCCCTGACACAATAGCTTTTGGACTGCCTTCAACACATTCAGCAGAATAGCTTTTGCTTCTCTCCTCTTTTCTACAGGCATAGTCTTTAGTTACAAATATTACAGTTTTCCCCTTGAAGCTGTATTTAAGCACAAATATAAAATTCTGCTTTAATTTTAGTGGGTTCAGTGATCACCTGGAAAGTATTCACGTGCCTCCTCTCCAGTGCATACGGCTTCAAGAAGACTCCCCCAAAAAATTACGGGTGCTATGCAAGCTCCTCTGGATTAGCATCTGGGCAGTGGCATCTATGTTGTAATACAAGCTTCCCTTGGGCATCCTGGCCTCAGAGAAAGGACAGGAAGTAAGTCCAAGACACCTGTGAAAACTCTGAAGAGGAATGATTTTTTTTTAACATGAACTCACGCAAGGATTATGCGTTGCAAAGAAGCAAAATAAAGTAATCTTAGTTAATTCTCAAAAAAATTTAACCTTAGAAGTTCATTGTCCCTGATAAGTTCCTAAAAGAATATATTTTCATATTTTCTAGGCGATACAAAGTCACGAGAGTTTCTAGTTAAAGGGATCCCTGATGGAGGGAGCCATTGTTTTCAGGACATCTGAGATTCAAAAATTGTTATGGGCAATTAGCTAGTTCCATAAAAGAGGCAGAACTAATGCAATGCTTTATTTTACAAGGCCATGGGTTGACTCTGTCATGTCATCCACACTTACTAACCAGTAGGCAAAAATTGCAGCTACACTGCGGCTGCAAGGGATTTTACTTCTACAGAAACTGGGCAACCAACCTGAAAGAAATGGACGTGCTTCGCCTTTTTCACTCCTCACAGCAGACAGTAGATAAAATGGATGAGTTTTGGTTTCAGAGTCGTCAGACCTGATTTGACTCCTGCCCCTACTATTGACTAGCGATAACCTTGAGTATGTCACTTAGTCTCATCATGTATAAGATATGGAGAATAATGCAGTCTACTTCATAAAATTAAATGAAGAATTAAAATAAGACAACATAAGAAAAGAATGTTGTGTTTAATACATGAAGGTTAACCAATAGAATTGTTTTATGGTATAGAAAAGCACTTCAGAAAGTCCAGACTCGGATTCAGGGTTCAAATCCTGGCTCTGCAACTTAGTAGCTAAGCAAGCTTTGGAAAGTTATGTGATCTCTTTGTCATAAATTCCTCATTGGTAAAACAGTATTATGAACACTGTCTTACAAGATTGTTTGTGAGAGTTAAATTAATACATGTGAAAAGATTTTGAAATAAAATATCCAATAAAGCACTCCATACATTTGAGCAGTTGTTATCAACCTTTCTTTTGCCTGGTACCACAAAGTGTGGGGGAAAACAAAGGAGGGGGTATACTGATGTCTGCAGCCATGTGTGAGACTCGTCCGATACTAGGCTGAACGCCGAAAACTGCATAGAATGTCATAAGGGTACTAAGGCAAAGCCTACAGGCACAGTCTGTACTTAGAGGGTGGCCTGGGTTTAAAGCTTGGCATGCATTTTACACATTGCTCTACCTAGCTTCTGAGTATGGACAGAGCATAGGAATCCCCCAAAATCACTTGACTCAGCACTAGACTCAAGGGAAAGTTTCATTTACTAAATATAGACGCAAGAAGGGATGTTTTGGAAAGGAGAATTCTTAAGAGTAAAATGCCTAGTGCCCCCTCTTAGAAATAAAACATGGTTTCAGAAATGCTGAATGGATTCTTCTGGCCATCTCAGAAGCTGGTCAGAAACTGGAGACAACAGACTAATAGTTTAACAACTTTGCCCCCTTTTCCTGAGGGTCGAGTTTCTCTTCTTCGCAGTATCCCTAATGGTGATGATATAACGATGTAAACCTTCACCAGCCAAAGATTCTCAGCTATGTTTTCAGTGGAAAAGGAGGAAGAAAGGGTGGGAGTGGACAGAGGCCATCAGTTACCATTCCCCCCTCCCCCAGGGCCTGTGCACTGGAGGCTGCAGCACAGGAGAGGAAACAGGTACATAGGAGCCTAAAGCCTGAGACAAGCAAGAGATGCAAGAGATGTTCTGGGCCAGAAATGAGGCCGAGAGCTGGACACGGTGGAAAGGTTTACCCAGGGCTCTCAAGTAATTTGCAAACATCTCAGCAGTGACTTAGAAGACTGTTAGAGGAGCAACTCCTGGGGCATGGGTCCCAGATCTTCAGGAATCCTGAGAGTCAGTCCCAAGGAAGAGAACACAGTGTCCTAAGTGCTACTAGGACAACTGGATTTTATCTCATTGAGAATCATAGTCAGAAAAGCAGAGTTATAACCCTTTCCCCACACTAAAGCTTTGGAAGCGAACTGGGCATTGTAAATAAGCAGAGAAAGTAGTACATTCTCACCAGGACCCTCAGGCTGCAGTGTGCACTGTACGTTCCGATTTCAAACTTACTAACGCTGACCATGCTTCCCTATAATTCCCATTGCAAAAATGTATATAGAGATAATTACCCATATCTGTGCTAGTATTAGTCCAGGATATCGACGACGGTTCCCTGGGCCTCGCTGTTAGCTATGCTTTCTGCTAGTCTGCAATGTCTGGGTGCAATTTTTCACAACTCTGAAGTGCAGGAAGTCCACAGCGTCCACCCGAAAGGCAAGCCAGGCAGGAACATGGCCACTCGCTCCCGCCCCTTACCTAGGCGCAGCAGCGGCCAGGGTAAGGCACAGGGTCCACACGCAGCGTTTTGTCCAGTCTCTCTTTTCCTAAGTAACTGCCCGCTCTGGGCCTGGGCCTCTGCTAACCTGATCAGCAAGGTAGGAGTCCTGAGACTCGCGCTGCTCGCTGTTTCCATCAGGGCTGCAGGGATCACCGCCTTTACCATGACGACGCACTCCGGGACCAGGCCGGAGCGACTCCGGGTGGGGAGGGGGAGGGGGAGGAGAGCGCGGCGGCGGGAAGGTGTTTACCAAACACGCCCCGCACCCGCACCCGCACTTGCCCGAGGTCCACAGAGAAACTGGCATCCTCTTGCGCGAGTGTTTAATTAAAGCCCTGCTGGAATTGCGTTCGCTCGCTCGCACTTGGCGGGGAGCGACCGCATCGGCGAGCGCCGCAGGCAGCTCGGAGCTGTAATCCACGGCACCCGCTCCGGCCTCGGCGCCCCTCCCCCAGGGCCCCTCCCAGCTCCCAAGGTGGGCGGCCAGGCGAGGACCCCGCGACCCTTCCTCGGCCCGCGGGGGCGCCGCGGACTCCGTGCCAGCTTTGGCCCCGCAGCGTCCGCGGGAGCCTGGCAGGGGCCGGGCCGGGCCGGTCCAGCGCGGCTGCAGCGGTGGCGGCTGCCGCGGGCTCGCGGGCTGCGGCCGGGCCGGGCCGGGCCGGGCGGGCGGGGACGCGACCCCGGGGCCGGGTTTACCTGCGCGCGGCGCGGGCCGGGCTCCCAGGGCGGCGGCGGCGGCGGTGCGCAGCGCGGCGCGGCGCGGCGCGGCGGGCGGCGCGGGCAGGATGTGCTGTCTCACGCTGCGCCGGCCCTCGGCTGCGCTCCTCCGGGAGCGATCACTTCCTCTCCCGAGCCCGACACTGACGGCTCCCGGAGCTCCAGCTGCGGGGCTCGCCCCGCCCCCGGCCCACGCCCTCCACGCCCCGCGCGCCTCCCGCGGGAGGGTCCGGGCGCCTCGTCCCGCGCCCCGGAAGACGGCGGAGGGCGCCTGGCGAGGTCACCGTCCACCCCTCCGCCCTGGCAGGCGGGACTCACTCCCCAGGGCTGCACGGAGGACCGCGGTGCTGTTCCGGGAGCCGCGGCTGACTCGCCACCGTTGGACAACTTTTACTCCATAGAGCCAAACTTTAAGATCATTTAAGTAGGAATAGGGGACGCTCACATCCACCCGCTATTCACAGATTCACAGTGCCTTACAAGTCTGCTTGATCCCATTTTCCTAAGGAAACACACACTAGGAGAGAGAGAGATCCACATGACTTGTTATTGTTGTAACTTTTAACAATCTCGATCAACATTCTTGTTCCCCCTAATTTCTCAGAATAGGCAAAGTATAAGGCTGAGAAATGAAGCTTGGGATGCTTAGCCATGGGTTTTGGTACCATTTCATAGATTGGCTTTTCATCATACTCGTTAAACATCTTTGAGACCCCTGCACACGATATGTACCCTAATGTGTAGAACAGAATTTCATGGAGATACCTACAGATTTATCAATTGACAAACACTACAGTAATTTCAAAGTAAGTATACATCCAAACTTGGATACAGTGCGGTGCTTCTCTCCTTGCTCCAATTTTGTCTTCTGGCCTGGTGAGGAAAGTGAAATATTTTCAGATAAAAGATACTCAAGATATTCCAGAAGGAAAATTCCACGAAATACAAATGCACCACTGTCATTCCTATACTTAACACATGTCAATTCTACATGCAATTTGCTTCGAATCTTCAATTACCTTATGTTGTACATGTGACATTACCCTCCCCAAGCAATTTATGTCTCAAAGAAGTGAAATGCCTTGCCCTAGTTTCGTAATTCCTGAGGAAGCCATGGTTTGAATCTTCACTGACCTGACTGACCAACTCTTACCATGACCCTGTGGTATTCCCGTCTTTCCAGGATGTACCTCTAGGGTGCCCCTAGAAGCATTGTGCTAAGAGGTTCAAATAATTCAAAAATGAGAGAAGTATATAGTCTGTCTTTTCAAAGAAGAATCCAGTTGAAGGAAGGGTAAAGGTGACAAAACTAAATACAGTTGCAAATGTGAACATTTGAAGTGGACATCTATTGCTTGTAGCATTAGAAATGAAGAAGAAAGAGGAATTCTGGGCATCAACAAAGCTACACAGGAGAGAAAACACAAGAGGTACTCGGCACATGGCAAGCGGGAATGACAGACTCTTGAAGGACATCACCTGGGTCTTATGAGAAGATGAGTAGATAGGGGCGCCAGCGAAGGTGTTTGAACAGAGAATGACACTTAGTAATAGTCCTCTGAAGTATCTGGGAAAGGGAGTGGGACAATGGTTGATGACACCAGTTTGAAGTTCATCATAAGAATCCTGGCCAGAATTAAGAAAGTCCGAATTTGTCAAGTTGTATAAATCACAAAGAGCCTGGAATACATGCCCAGTATAAACTAAGCTCTCAGTTAAAAAGTTTAATATAATAATCCTACTCTGGATTGTGTATTAAAAATAATTCAAAAGGTATCCTGGGGATATATTTGCACACTCATGTTCACTGAAGCCCTGTTCAAAATATCCAGAAGGTGGAAAAAACCCAAATGTCTATGCACAGATACACAGATGAATAGACTGTTATATGTATATTGAAGCAAGCAAGCATCTTTGATCTTCCATACCTCTCATCCATATGATGTTTCTGCCTGGGAGCCAGTGTACCATTGACTGAGTTTGCTGAGACCATGAGCCAAATTAAACCTCTCCTTTCAGTTGTGGGTGTCAGGTATCATCTCTTAGCAATGAGAAAGTTGACTGATACATCTTGGCAACTACTGATCTATTTTCCAGAATGCCATATAGTTGGAATTATAAAATTCATAGTCTTTTCTGGTGGTTTCTTTCAGTAGCAATGAAGTACTTAAATTCCCTCTACATCTTGTGATGGCTTGATACTTCATATCTTCTTATCCCCAAGTAGTTTTCTATTGTATAGGTATAGTTTATTTATCCATTCACCTGTTCAAGGACATCATGTTGGCTTCTAGTTGCTTAGCAACTCATGAGCAGGGTTTTGTGTGTATTTAAGTTTTCAGGTAAAAACCTAGGAGAATGATTACTGGACTATATGATAAGGCTGATATATGACTAGTAAGAAACTGCCAAACACTCTATCAGAGTGCCTTTATTATTTTACTTTCTCACCAGAAATGAACAAGAGTTCCTTTTGTTATTCAATGTTCATTTACATTTAGTGATGTCGAGGGGTTTAGATTTTAGCCATTCTAATAGATGTGCAGTGGTGTTTCATTGTTTTAACTTGCCATTCCCTCATGAAATATGATGTTAAATATTTTATTCATATGAGCATTTGCCATCTGATATCTGTTGAGAACTTCTGTCCATTTTATAAATTGACAAATTTTCTTAATGAATTTTAAATGCTCTTCTTTTATTTTAGCTATAAATCTTTTGTGATTGCAAATGTTAGTCATTCTGTAGCCTGTCTTTTCATTCTTTTAACAATTTCCTTCACAGGGAGTGTTTCACTTTTAATGAAGCATAAATTATCACTGTTTTCTTTCTTAGATAATTTCTTTGATGATCTAAAAAATTATCACAAAGTCCAACTATCTCATAAAGTTTATAGAATTTCATTTTACATTTAGGTCTATTACTGATTTTTTTAGTTAACTTTTTATGAGAAGTATATTTGTGACTAGTTGTTTCAGTGGTATTTCTTTTAAAAGACACTATAAGGCATATATCTTTGATTTGATGTTCAATTGGAAGGACTTTAGAAAGTATTGTCATATGGTGCTGGCCACATTAGTTTTTTACAACTACACACCTATAATCTGACATGGAACAAGATGTCTTTACTCCATGTTAGGGAATAGTGAATTAAAGATAATAGATCTTGCCTTATTCAACGAACTGCAAAGTTAAATCTAGTTATATTTCTATTATATAAACATATATATGAGCTGATGATCTACACTTTTGTAATAAATTATTGTGTATTATAAATAATTATCCACTAACTTGATTTTCAAATACTGGATTTCCTAAAGTGACAGACACTTTCATGCAGTGCAAAGGGACCTCAATGTGAGAAAGAGAGGAATTCTTCCCTGTGAAATGACATTTCTTAACTCCTCCATTAAGCCCTCACTGCTAAAAGTAAGTATACTCAGTCTGAAATGCTATGTACTATCATCCACTCTCAGGCCTACCTAGAGACAGAAATCATACTGAGGTTAAAATGAAAGGTGATATATTTGTCCTGAAAGAAATTATAATAGCCATTGCAAATTAGATACTGTTCATTACAAATGTACCTGTTTTACCTACTAAGCTAGTTATTGCTCCTCAAATTTAAAGGTGTCAAGGAAGGTATCAAGTAGCTACCATACACAAGACAGACTAGGTAGATTCCTAACTTGCCATTAAGAAGTGCTTCAAAACCCTTCAGAAGACCTTGGTGTGGCTGACTTTTCTTGGTCTGGAATTGGACTTTGGTTGTAAATTTATGCCTTCCTTTTACTAATTTTGTAGGCAATATTTGTGTAGGTCACCAGATTCCTCAGATTCAAGTCTCCTAGAAGTCTGAAGGAAGCAATAATATTTGTCTCTCGTGATATGTATTTCAGTAACTTAATTAATGTGAGGCACTTGACACAGTCCCTAGAATATAATTTAAATTGCCCAATAAATATTACCTGGCATTTGCTGGGGGTTGTTTGCTTGTTTTTGAGACAAGGTCTTGCTATTATAGCCTAGGCTGGCCTTGAACTCATGGCACTCCTCTTGCCTCACACTCCCAAGTGCTAGGGTTACAAGCCTGCGCCACCACGGCCAGCACATTTGCTGGTTTTAACCCAGCCTGTATGAAAAATATCAAAGGAGAGCTTTGTATCATCTACATTCAGTGTCCAGACTGCCATTACGAGATTTCAGGGGCCACTCAGACTTGGGACCAGGCCAGATTTCAAGACAGAGATTCCTCTACCTCAGTGTAACTGTTCTTCCCCAGTGTGGAGCAGAAGTTGGTGGCCCCCACACCTCTTCCCTGGTCTGACCTGCTTTTCTGGATTTCCACTTCATACAGGTTCAAATGCCACTCTTAAATGCCTAGACCCTTTGCCTCTTCTCAGAGTCTCCTGTTAGTTTTGCTTCCATTTATTAAATCTTTATTGGAAGAAATAAAACTGAAAATACACCCAAGTGATCCAAAAGCTCTTTAGACCAAAGCAAAGAAATGTGATCCATCAGAATCTGCTCTTAAGAATGTAAGGTGCCTAAGGAAGAAACCATTGCTTGATGATATTTTCAGGTTAAGATTCCATGTGCTTCTGTCATACCAGGAATGAACATCTGTGCATCAGCTAACTTAAACCACTGCCCCGTGTTGTATATGGTTTTGTGTAGGATATATTTCATGAAAGACATAGTTCCTGTATTTTTCAGTTTTATGACTGAAGTTGATCTATTTGGCCCAACCCAAAATAATATTACATGTCCAGAAACAAATGTGTAATTAGTGTTTGAAATTTATTAGAAATCTAAGATAACTTATGGGAAAATCAATGATTCCAATGTTGAATGAAAGCTCTGAATTTTGTCTTTTGAAACCTTTTCATTAAGGAACATTGCTTTTGCTTTTATATTGTAAATATAAGAAAGTATAGTAAATAAATATAAGCACACACATGCACACAAATAGGCCTTCAATTTTGGAAGAATGAGTTGAAAGATGTTTTCTGTGTGGTTTCACATTTTCTAAATGTCCTTGGGATGAATTCCAAATGCAACTACAATTATACTCTGATTGCCTATATTTGAGATAGAACTGTACTAGCATTACCCAGTTTCCCACCCCCTTCACGTTTGCTTCCATGAGTCTTCACCCCCCTCCTCTTCCTACTCACGTTTCCTTGGCCAGATTTTCTTTCAAGGTTAATGCTCAGCCAAAATGTATGCCTTTAATGATCAAAAATAAAATACAGTTGTGCAAATAACCTGTATGGCAAAAATAAAAAAGTCATATCTTTTGAAAAATAATTTTAAGTACATAAACT
Organism: Cuniculus paca; assembly: GCA_004365215.1. Lineage (NCBI taxonomy): Eukaryota > Metazoa > Chordata > Mammalia > Rodentia > Cuniculidae > Cuniculus > Cuniculus paca. The sequence goes on along the minus strand of RJWT010007750.1, from coordinate 7,253 downwards.
TATGAGGAAAATCCAGTGGTTACAAAACATAAGTTATGCATATTGATTTTAATTGACCGTCTGTCGTTCTATAAATATAAACTTTTATTTTTCCTAGCTGTCGAATCAGTGCACACACTTTGGGTACTGCCTTATCATTTATTTCAATTTTATATTTTTAGAAATCAAATAAATCCACTTTGTCAAAAAATCAGTAAGCCACATTTTTATCATATACTTTTTCTACATTATCCCCTAAAAAAATACCTTAAAGTATTTGTAACCACTGCAGAAAGATAGATTCTAATAGAGGAATAATATACTGGTCTGCTATAGTTCCCGCAGCATGTTTTTAACATAATCTATAATTATTCATAGATAATTATGTGTGTGTAGTACAGTGTGTATGCCATTGACCAATAAATCTGAGCATTTTATGGTGCTTTATTATTTGTTATTTATCAGGTATTTAACTTTTAATATCATTTAAGTATCTTAGAAATAAAACCCAGATATTTTATGCATTTTAAAATACAAATTTAATGTACTACATGTTTCCTACTTAATGCTCTTCTTTCTTGTGTTTGCTTATTATAGAGCTATATTTTAAGAACAATTATAAAAGAGTTTGTATAGAATAACACAATTTTCTGGCATTAAAAAAGTAGATATATTGCATAAAGATTAAGAACTTATTAGGCCTTGGAGATAGATATATATGGGTTAAAACTAATTCTTGTGATTAGCTGTGTTAAGTTCTTTAAGTCTCAGCATCTTCATCTGTAAAATGGGCATAATGGTACCCCTTTCTAAGGTTGTTATAAAAATCAAATGAGATGTTTATAAAGTATGTGGTAAAAAAAAAAAGAGAATGTGGTATAGTAATAGGCACCAAGTAAACACTAAATCAACAGAAAAATATTGATATTAGTAAATATTCATGTTAGTAAGTGATCAAATTATAGACTTTATTTTTGCATTTAACCTTGTATTCTAATTGTTGTATGATAAATGTGTATTATGTGTTCCAATAAGCTCGTTAGATACCAGGGGTTATCCCAGTAACTGCGTTAGGTTGCTTAAATACAGTAAAAGCTAATGCTGTAAGCTTCCCCTGTCTCTCTTGGGGGGAGGCATTCTTTATGCTAGTGTTGGAGGGTGAGGCCAGGTGACCAGTGGTAGCCACACACCTCCAGGTCCTGGCTTCTCTACATTCGCTCAACATTCAGGTGCAGTGCTTTGTGGAAAATGTTACGGCTCACACACCTGACCAGATGCTTTCAAAAACCACGGCCTAACTGTAGCACTGGAGCTTCGTTTGTGGAGTGACAGTGAAAAGAGGAGTAATTTTCCATTCAAGTTTTCAGCATGAAAACCAATTTGCACATGAAGAACTTTTTAATATTTTAACATTCTTATTTAAGAGTAAGATCTTGACATCCACTCGGACCATTTCTCTACCGCTTGGATGTGTCTGCCAAGCAGCGAAAAATTTCCAAATCGACAAGTTAGATTGAATCCTTTCTTTTTGCAAATAATGTATATATGTATGTGTGTGTGTGTGTGTGCTCAAATATTGAATAATAGTCTGAGACTGAGAAAAGTGTGATTCAAGAACACTAAAAATGTTAGCTGTGTGTCCATTTGTCAGTAGACCTTAGGGTTATTTTTGCTTGTCTTTTCTCAATGGCATGAAATAATTTAACAGCTGTAGGGAACAAAGTTTTCTTTTATGTATTTTTAAAAGCTCAACCTTAGTATTTCTTCTTTTGTCAGTGAATTTGTAGTTAAGTCTTTTCTAAAAAGACTTTCATTGAAGTTTTCTTGCCATATGAACTAAAAGTAAAAGAATATTAAACATCATAAGCTGTTTAAAATTATTATATGTCTTTCAGTGCTTTGACTTATTTAACATTACTTCACTTTCAGGTCAAACATTCCTCCCTTCCTAAAGGCTCATGTTGATGGAGATAAATTGCTGAACTGTTCAAATAGTTTCTTAGCATTCTTATTTGGTGGATATGAATAAGGTCATCCCAGATCATGTTAAACGAGATGACTGGCATCAAAAGTCTGAAAGTCTTTTTTTTTTCTTACTGTAAAAGAACTATAAATATATATGTGTATTTTGAGAAATAAACATTTTAAATGAGGAAATTAGTAGAAGTGCAAGTTTTGTTCACCAAAACCAGAAAGTGTATTTTATGAGGGAGGAAAAGAGGGAGAGGGAGGAGAGGGCTAGGGAAAGGGAGAGGGGAAGAGAAAGAGGAAGAGAGAAATGAAGGAGAAAGAAGACTAGGAGGAAAGGAGGAGGGAAAGGAGGAGGAGAACAAGTAGAAACAGGAGGAGCAGGAAGATGACAAGATGGGGTCGGAGGAGGAGGAGAAGATAGCGTGGGAAGAAGTTCCAAAGAAACAGAAAACAAAAGAAAACACACAAACAAGTGAAAAGACCAAGGACTAGTAAAATCTGAGATAAGTCCTGGTGTAAGAGAAAGTATCCCATCACATATTATTTAAATCACTTGTGAACCTTAAATCAATGTTAATTCACTTATTAACAATGGTAAAATATTCCTTCTCCATTTGAAAAATATAGTTTGCTTTTATTTTTAAGCATCAAGATTTAATATTAACACAAAGGTTTAAGTGGAATTCCAAGAATTTTATCCAGGCATGAAGAAGTAACTTAGAGTTAGCACTTTCACTCAACTCCACACAGTGTCCTGTCCACGAATTTATTAAATATATAGCTTTGGTGGTTCTTTAAATTCACGTTCATTATATTGCCTTCCTTTTCCTTGTGCAAAGTTATGGTCACCTAGTCCACAGTGTGTCTAAAGGTAGAATCAAGAAGTACTCTTGGAGCCATTTTTTGAAAATGAGATATAGATTTTTTTCTACACATATCCTATCAGACAAAACACATGAAAGAACATGAAGGAAATAAATACAGGGAGATCAGTATTTTAACTGGTTTAAATTGCCAATCATTCTTTAAAACTTTAGTATAAAGATTCTTTTAAATGAACAAGCCAAGGTGGCTGGAGAAGAGAGGAAAGGACATCTTTTTTGTTTGTTTCTTTGTTTACTGTTGCTTACGACTGAACCCAGGGCTGCATATTGCTAAATGTGTTCCATCATTGAGCTCTATCTTCAGCCTCCAAAGAAACATTTCTTTTATTGGTTGTAATATGATCAAAGCAGTAAATGAAGCACTTTAAGCTTTATGAATATGATCAAGTCATCCCTGTACACAAGAATGGCTGAAGGTTTTCTAGGAAGAAAGAAAGTTGGCATTTGGTATCACTTTTACTTTTCAGATTAAAAGATCTGAATCGTATGTTATTTATTTTTATTTGCCTGCCTTAAAATCAGCTGATAACATGTATAGTATTTCGTAGGCTGTTTTCTCAAATGCTGGAGAAATGAGAGGGTTTCAAAAGAATATGACAGGATTGACTTTAATAAATGATGATTCTGCTCTTCTTGTCAATGTGAGCTCTTCTAGTATAACAACTGACAGTCAGCAAATGTGTATTAAGCAACCACAAGATGCCAGGTATCAGATATGCACCCCTATGTGCTGGGCTTTTTCTGGTCTAGAGGCACCATTATCATTATCTCATGGTGAAAGCATTGGGAAAAATAAGGCCCAGAGAGGGTAACTAACTTGCTCAAGATCTCACAGTTTGTAAAGAAGGCCAGAGCCCTAAGCTTTGCTGTTTGAAGCCAGACCTCCAGTGTGTCACCTGCTATGTGGCCATCAAGTAACTAACTTTGGAAATTTATCAGGTTGGCTAGAGCCAGGAAACAGAGAGGCAGATTTTGCCCATAAACTTCTCAGAATTATAACTGGGGCCAAGATAGGTGTTTACTTTACCTCAGTCAAGTTACTTAACTTCACTGTATCTCACGCCTCCATTTTTAAGTTGGGGCTAATAACAGCATCTTCTTCATTGGGTTGCCTGAGAATTAAATGTATTAGCACTTCGGAAGCATTTTTAAAATGTCACATTCACAGCCACCATCATTATCAAATCTTGGGAATTACTTATTACTTAGGATTGTGTCCTAGTGGATTTTCAGTTCTCTAGGAATTATTGTTATTATTATTATTATTTTAAATTCTGTTTCTGATTTTGGAAGATGGCAAGACAACGTGGTACCAGCTATTCAGCATAAGTGGTGGTTTTAAGAAGAAAAATAAAATATATGCTATTCCATGTTAGGAGAATTTCTAAAAGCTACCTAGATTCACAGACACACACACACACACACACACACACACACCATATTCTAACAGTTGTCTCTTTTGAAATCAAAGCCTAGAGAGTGGTGGTAAAAACCAGCACAATCAACCCAAGACACCAAAGACAGAAGGCAAGGTTAACATCCTCAGAGATCTCCCTGTGACTCCTTCCCAGCCAGTTCCTCCTGACCACCTATTTTTGTCTTGGTTGCACCTGCTCTTGAGGCTATAGTTAGGCTAGATTATCCCACCCCCCCAGTTTCATTCCATCCCAGCCTCTGCCACTCTTGGACTGCTGGGGCACAATTATAATGTAAGAACACATTTATAAAATAGAAGACTTATAGGTATTTCATGATCAATTAGAAGTCTCTGACCAAGTTTCTGTTCTGCTGTTTCTGTTGAATTCAATTGACCTTGATGGTGTCTACAGCCCAGCTGCATACCTCTGATGAGCACCAAGTCAGAGTAAATGTCTATACCTTAAGGCTCCCTGGATTAATTCAAGGGCCCTCTCTGTTATGGTAACACCCTTAACTGTGCTCATCCTATAAAGGCCCCCTCCCCTTGTTCTCAGAGTGTTTCTATTGTGTCAAGACTGACTTGCCTGTCAATATATGACTCAATGTATGTAACCAATTATGTAACATTTTTTCACTTGCTTTGTACCATCCACTTCTAAATTCTATATGAACTAAACTTTTCCTAAATTCAGGGCTGTTGCTTTTGAGGAATTGTCCCACAACAGTCCACTGGTGTGAAGATTAATTGCTGCTTTCTTATTTCCTCAGTGCAAAGTCTTCCTCTTGGTTTGGTTTGGTTTGGTTTGGTTTGGTTTGGTTTGGTTTGGCTTGGCTTGGCTTGAGAATTTTCCTGCAACGGGACCTTTTCAGACTTTTGTCAGGTACAAGCACTCAAGTTTGTTCAACTTGGTTATTGCTACCAATGGTGGTGCTCAAAATCACATAAGGTCTCTGAATCCTAAGTACAGTCAGCTTACAAACAATTCTTACAGACACTTTAGCAGTAGTGAGTGGTAAGGAAGAAAAGTATATCAATTCTAACAGGGAGCTGTGAGAGGAGTGAAGAGTGGCTAGCAATTATGAAGCCAAGGAAAGCATAGCATCTGTAGAGCCACTGGGAACCATGTACACTGGAAATGACCTCTGAGGACAGGTCCTCTTTTTACTTCACTTTGTACGTTTCTTCTTTCAGTTTTCTTTTTTTTAAATCTGTGTGATAAGCTTCATTATAGAGAATTTAAAAACAAAACTACATAGCAAGACTTTTCTTTCCTAACATTGAGGGATGAAGAAGGATAGACTCGTAAATGTACTTATTATAGATGGATAGAATGACACTCTAGTATTTGTTTTTGAGTAATGTTCCAGATATTTACCTGGGCAACACCTTGATGACGACACTACCTTCATTTTATCACTTCTAGAAGCAATGTTGTAAAATTCGATAACTCTAGGCTTTGATAAGGACAGATATAATCAGTAAAGAGATTTTTCAGTTAGACAACAGCTGAGGGAGTTCATGATCACCAAACCTGCCTCACAGGAAAGACTAAAGAGAAGTCTTCAAGATAAAAGGAAAGATGCTAAATGAAAACATATCAAAGTACAAAACTTGCTGGTAACAAGTACACAGTAAAATCCAAAACATTCTAGTATGGAAATGGTAGTGTATAAATTATTTACACATTTTGTATGAACATTAAATGACAAAACTATTATAATAGTTATAATTTTAAAGAGATACATAATATAAAACAATTATAAATCATGATGTCAAAAACATGAAATGTGGAAAGGGAGAATGAAATGTGCATAGTTTTGTGTGTAAGAGAAATTGTATTCCTCTTAGCTTCAAGTAGACTGATTTTTCTGTAAGATGTTGTAGACAAACATCAAGGTACCTATAGTGTTAAAACCTATAGCCCATAAACAAAAAAATATAAGGAATCAAGGTATACTACTATAGAAAACCATAAAGGAAGGGAACAAGAGAGGAAAAGAGGAATAAAAGATCTCCAAAACAACCAGAAAACAATCCACAAAATGGCAGCAGTAACTCCTTGTATATGAATAACTACCTAGAATGTAAATGTATTACATTCTCAAGTCAAAAGATATACTGCCTATAAGAGATTCTCTTCACTTTTAAGGAGATATGTAAATTGAAAGTGAAGGGTTGGAAAGAGATATTCCATACATACGGAAACTGAGACCAGGAATAGTTATATTACATAGAATAGATCATAAGTCAAAAGCTGTGAGGAGAGACATTATCTACAAAGTGTGATCAAACTATATGGTGAATGTTTACATTATTTACAAAAATTTACAGTAAAAGACACATTTCCATGAATCCCCTTCCAAATACTCTCCCCTTGCTTGCAACACAATTATCCCATTGTTCTTGCCACTTTCTGAAGCAACTCTGGAAGTCCTCTACCATCAGTGTCTTTTGATGTGATAGGAACTCTGGAAGTCCTCTACCATCAGTGTCTTTTGACGTGATACAAACAAATATAGCATGCGCTGCTGCTGAGTGCCATCCAATGGAAAGGCAGAATCATGAACATATTATGGTGTGTGCTTCCTCATCCACCTTATTTACCAGATCTGGTACTTTTGGTTTTTCATCAAAGTCAAAATGACCACAAAAGGTAAACATTTTGAATCGATTCAGGACATCAAGGTAGCCACAACCTCAAGTAAAGATACTCATGAAAAATGATTTCCAAAACTGTTTTGGAAAGAGTGATGGGATAAGTGTGTTCTTATCATGGGAGAGCATTTTGAGGGAGAATTAATGACCATGCGTCCTTTAGTGTACTGAATTTAAGAATCTTTATACATTCACTATATCTGTTGCCCATAGCACATACCAACATGTTGATCAATGCCAGATCACATATATGATGATGATTCCAAAAAATTATAACAAAGTTGAAAATTTCCTATTTATTTAATAGCTGTCATAACATTATAGTACAACACTTTACTCACATG
>RJWT010007749.1:0-27191 GCA_004365215.1 Cuniculus paca | reverse complement strand
GGAAAAGAAAGACATGGCATTTTATGAGGTAAAAACCTACTCAGCTATAAAGGAAGATAACCTCAAGGCTCTTGTAGGTGGATAGAGGCAATTTGCGATCACGCTCATGGATGAAATGGTTCAGAGTCATATGGGTGAATTTTATGTTGTCTCCCTAGTATAACAAACTAAAGGAGTTAGTGGGGTCCAAAATGCAAAATACATATTGGGAAAGTCAAAGGGGAGGAATTATCTAAAAAGGGAAGAAGTGACCACTGTTAATCTATTATCATGATTTGAAACTCATATTGTCTTCATCGTTCGGATTAGTTTCATTTTATTCTGTTCTGTCTGATTTTATTATACTTGATAGCATGGACAGCTATTTTAAAGATAACAAAATATATAATTGCAGCCATCGAGGATGTCCAATTGTCTTGTTTAGAAACCCTGTATTGCTTTGTTTGTTTCGATTGATTTTACTCTACTTTGTGTTGTTTGATTTTAATATATCTGAAGGTGTAGGCAACTATTCTGAAGATAACAAGAAGCATTATAGTAGCTACTGCTGTTTTACTAGTATCTTAAAGTTCTGTATTCCTTACATTGTTCTGCTTTGTTTTGTTTTGTTTATTGGTTTTGTTTGATTTGTCCCTGATAAATATATATTGCAGATAACAAGAGGCATTATGGTAGCCATTATTGATTGCTTTTTACCCTTTTTAGAAGTCATGTACCATGTTCATTGTTTTGCAGTGATTGACTCTACTCTGTTTTGTTTTGTTTGGTTGTATTCTTTTCAAAATTAAAAAAAAAAAAGACTTGGCTGAGGGAACTAACTCTGAAGTGCTGCAGCCCCTGGGCTCACATGGGCCACAGCATGTATCTCACACTATGATGTTTACACAGGAGCTCTTTGAAAGAACAATGACCGCACCTCAGCTTCCCCAGTGCCAACACAGTGACTGGCACATGGGAGGTTTCCGATGCCTTCTTAGGAGGCGGGGGAGTCATTCCCACTGTTGTTAATTAGCCCCATAAGGTAATATGCCAGGCTATTTATGTTCCGCACAGGAAGTCAGCTCCAGTTAGTTCAGATGCACCACACATAAAACTCTTTGATTTTGAGTCTTTAATGTATTATGTAATACCCTAAGGACTGAGAACTGGATTGAAAACTGATATGGCAGAGATGAATGTGAACTGGCATCCCAACCAGACCCAGAGACGTGGAAGGCACACAGGGACAGCAGTAAACTAAGGTTAACTCAATTTTAATAGACAAAGCCCTTTTTCAGAAAATCCGGTGACAACCTGTGTGTGGATGTGGCCATTCTCTCTGGAGATTTCTCTGCTTGCTGTGTCTGAGTTCAGAAACATAATGTGTTGTTATAAAAATTAAATAACCTCTAGCTAACCAAAAAGTCTCCTAGTTAGAGCTTAGAAAAGTTTCCACCAACACAACCAAGAAGCGGGAAGTTTTTCCATATGACCTCATTCATCAGCAAACTCATAAATCAACAAATTAAAGACTCAGGTCCAAATTCCCAGGTCTAGAAATATATTCCAAGAACAGTCATTCTCCACTACTGGGTTGTTTGTCAGAATTGGTGGGGAGAGGAATGTGAGTGTTTCAGGTAATAGGAAAGATGTGCCTTTTTCTCCCCCTCTTTGTATTAAGACTAGTGTTTCTGAGCCCACTTCCAAACAATGTCTCAGTGAATCTTCTTGAATTTCACCTTGATTATCAAGGATAGGACACCACAGTAGTTCACATAAGTCAATAACGATTCCTCAGGTTTTATAAGGCTTTAGTCTCTCTTCAAATTTCCTAAGATCTCCTGCTTTTATTTCAAAATATGCACAGAATTACAATTTTCAGTTACTGATGGAACTGTTATGTTTTAAGGGCATAGAAATAAACTTCTGTAGAGTCTTCAGCCCATAAACTTACTAAACTTTCAAAGAAAATGAAATATAAGCAATATGCTAGAAAAACTAGATATGGGTTTATCATCATATTTTAGGTTGACAAAGTGATAAAGAAATACCAGGCTCAGTACTAACACCTTCTTCCCCAGACTATTAATCCACAATTCAACTTATTTCTTATAGCATCACAGAAAAAAAATATAGAGTTTAGGGTAGAAAGAAATCTGTGAGATCACCAGATATAGAACCTTGCATTTCTGTAGGTCAGAATTTATCAGGGATAGGCAATTCACTCCCTGAGAGAATCCATTCCTTTTTTGGGAAATCCTAATTAGTTGGAAAATTTTGCTAATGTTGATCGGCAATCTACCTAAGGGAATGGAGGGAAAATAAATGGTTATGAACATCAGCCCTGGGGGACTCGCATTTCAGCTCAGGGCCTGCCATATACGAGCTGGGAGAACCCAGTCATTATTTTGGTCTTTTCTTTGTTCTTTACCTGTGAAATGAGATTTAAAGGAAGTATGTGGAGGGATTGGTTAACAGCAAATAGTTAATAAATGGTAACTGCTCTTACCATCTCACATTACTGTTCTAGTTCTATCCTGTAGGTCCTTAGATAATAAAACTAAGGCTTCTTCCAAAAACATGGCAATGATTTGACTATTTGGATGCAACCACCATGTTTATACTTATTCTCTTCATTTTGAAAAGTCATATGCCTCCTTTTCCTTTACAGTTCCTCAACTAGACTATTTTCCAGACTGGTTATTGCCCTGACATGTTTGTACTGTGAAAAGAACATGAGTTTGGGAAGCAAAACATCAAGGTTCAAATCTTAGCTTTGCTACTTCCAGCTGCTGGCCTTAGGCAAGCTACTGAACTGTTATAACCTTTTACTTCTTCATCTAAAATAGGCATAGCAATACCCTCTTCACAGTATGAAGTATTAATACTCACACACACCACATTTAATGCAATGCCCCCACATAGTGAGTCTCTTGCTCTGTAAACATGAGTTCCAACTTCCTTGTTAACCTTCTTTTGTACACATACCAGTGATGCCTTTAAAATGCAGTTCACAGAACTGAATGTACCTTCATAAAAGGATCTGAAGAGCAGAGAGAATGTATTTAGATAAACATATTCTATGTCTAAGAACCAAATTTTTAGCAAAGCATCTTGAATACTACTTTTTTCATTGCTGCTTTGCACTGCAGTCAACTCAAATGCTAAAAGCTAATTTACACAATTGTTTGAAGGCAGACTTTCTGAGCACACCTGGGTACCAGGTTCCAGGACTGGCTCTTCGTGAACATCTTTTCCTTTCCTAAGCACTCACAGATCATTAGTTTAATGATGTCATCCAGAATTTTGCCCATGACAATAGCAAGTTCACTGGACCCAGCTTTACTCCCTTTCTAAAAGGCGGAATGTCTTAAACTTGTCATTCCTCATGATTTTGTGAAGATAATCACTGTTTTGCAGTTGTGTTTTTCTGGATCTGAGTGACTGAGGTCTGGATACTCTGGACTACTGTTTATGGTTTGTTATGGCTTGTATCTAGATGTCCCCCCGGAGCCTCATGAGGTCATAGGTGGGGGTTTTCAGAGTTGGCTGAATCTACTGTGTGTGATTAATCATGGTGCAATGCTAGGACCAAGGGTGCTAGGATTAAGGGTGGGTGATTACTAAATCAGTCCACTGATTGGTTTGGCAGCCCTAATCCCAGTAGCACAGATAGAATATAAAAGGGGTGGAAAAATCTGTTGAGGTTCCCTGCTTTTGCTGCAATGAACTGTATCTCTGTGATTCCCCTTTGCCATGTGCCACCCTGACTTGGAGCCAGTCAACTATGGACTGAAACCCCCACAAACTGTAAGTCAAGTAAACCCTTCCTCCTTTAACTTTGGGTGTCAGGTATTTTGTCTCAGTGATGAGAGAAAAGTAACTAAGACACAGTTTTTAAACACCTCCTGTTTTCCTAAATCCCGTTATATTGTAGTGTTTCTAACTAAAAGATCAATTCTCTACTTGCTATGGTAAAGAAAGCTGGGAGACAAAAATCTAATGGTCTTCTTAAGGAAAATTTCGAGGCAAGTAAAAATCAGGATGTGAAAAAAAGACAGAAAACAGAACCAAGTCACTCCCCAAGACCAGTGGGATGAGGCCTGACCACAAAGGCCCGATCCCCAGAAATACCAGCACAACTCCTGGATTTTGAACAATGATTCCCCAAGTATCTCAGCCCATGTACTTTTCAGTGTCCCCTTCCCAAAATGAGTAGGTTATCCTAGAAAGCCTGAGGAAAATCTTAGGGGTTAGGGTGGAGGGAGGCCAACTTATTCTATTATACTTTGCTAAAAGAACATCACCAGCTTCTATAGGAAAGAAGACTTCCTCTTCCTCCTCCTGAGTGCACCCCCATGGTGCTCCCAGAATGCTGATGTGTCTTTTTCTCTTCTCTTCTCTTCTCCCAACCCTTTAAAATTAATATAGTTTCACATGCCTGACCCTGGCCATCATCATTCTTTTTCCCATGCCTCTTATTTATTTTTCATGTGATCTTTAGATAACATTGCCCTGCATGTTGATCATTTTTCTCTCTTATTAGTGCTTTAGTCCAATTATCTTTTCCCTCTCACAGTATTTACGGGGCTCTTTGTCATTTCAGCTGCTTTTCTTTTATTAGAGGTTACTTTCATTTCCATCTGTTTCATCTCTCACTGTCCATTTCAAGGCTGCCTTTCTCAGACTGCACTTTCTCAGGGTTGCTATTTGGCATAAAGGAAAGGTGATAAACTCAAGAAAGGGTGTCCAGAGTCCTTCATGGAATCAGTCTCCTGGCTTCCACAGGCATCCAGGTATTGGGCCACATTGTCCAGTGTCTGCCTGTCACCATGACTGGGTCATATATCTCAGACTTGCTTCACCAGAGGATACGCTCTGGAGTGAAGTCTGGGATTCCAGGGTTGGAAGAAACCTGGAGAGATAGTTGAGCTTATATTTTCAACTGCAGGCATAGAAATGCAAATACAAGGGCTGATTTCTAAGGTTTCTTCAAGGAAAGAAATTATACAAATGTCTAAATTATTGTTGCAACAATCTAGTGTGCACCTAGAGTAAGGAATAAGCAATCAATTGAGTTTTAAAATCCAGTGAGAGCCAGATGAATACATATTTATCTTTTGAAAGTCTAGTTAAAGCCCCCTCATGGTCTATCTCAGCAGTTAATTTATGTTTTAATTTCACAGCTGTTAACAAGTTCTTTCTTATGTCTCACTAAAATCTCCCCTGCTTTACTTGAGTCAACCACAAACCATTACCATAGCACTTTCAAAATGCCAAGTGTGTGATAAGTTAATTTCATCTTGCTCAGTGCTTGACAGGCAGACCAAGAAAAAAAAAAAGAAAGAAAGAAAGAAAGAAAGAAAGAAAGAAAGAAAGAAAGAAAGAAAGAAAGAAAGAAAAAAGGCCAATATTCTCACAAAATCACCATACAAAATCCTTTCAGATACTACAAGGCTTCAACTTTTCTCCAAAATAACTGTCACCTGCTGTTGGCTGTCAAAACCAAATGCATTTATGTAAGCTGCCAATTCTTTCTCCTCTGCGTCTCAGTGTTATCTGAGTTCACTCAGCTTGCGCACATTGTGGGGGGGATCAGCCCACCCTTCTTCCTCTTCTCAGGATCCTTGGGCTTCCTGAAGACTTTTGTCTCGGACACGGCATTGGTCCCAGGGTCCAAGAGCAGAGAAAAAGCTAACACCATGAGTAGCAGGGGTACCACTTTTAGTTGGGTTTGACAGGGCCTTACCTAGGAAATAGCAGTTTTCTCTCCTTTCCCTATGGAAAATTCATCTCCTGGCTTGCAAGATAGTGAATACTTTTTTTCAAGTGTTACATGGAAAGTGGTATTAGGCATAAATCTTTCTAGTGCAAAAGAAACCATAAACAAAGACTGTCTTAGTCACCTTTCATCACTGGACACACAGTACCTGACTCCCACAACTTAAAGGAGAGATTTACTTTGGCTCACAGTTTCAGAGGTCTCAATGCATGGTAAGGTGGCTCCAAGGAAGAAATGGCATGGTAGAAGGGCCTGGGAAAGGGCAGCTACTCAAGAAATGGCAGTCAAGAAACAGAGAAATGAGGAGATGAAGAGGGAGATACACCCTTCCAGCTCATGTCCCAGTGATCTGCCTCCAGCCAAGCCCTACCTCCTAAAGGCCAATCAGCTAGAGTGCCACTGTAACCAATCACCCTCCAAAGTTCTACCTCTGAACACAGGAGGCTTTGTAGGGACATTAGATCTAAACCATAACAAAGGCTCATACCCTTCCTTCACACCCTTCCTTATCCACACCCCTCGATGAGGACCTCTGTGATGCAAGGGAAAAAACAGCTCTGACAGAGGAGAGGCACAAAGCCTCAGGTGAAGATACAGCTCCTCTATTTTCTCAATGCCATTCAATGCTCTGAGTCTTTCTAACTGCAGAATGGCATCACAGCATTATCAGAGAATCAAATAAAATATTTTATACACAGTACCTGGCATGTAATAGGTGCTCAGAAAACCTCTACTAAACTGAAGTAGTCAAATAATATTTTCTAATCTGGTGGTGACACATCAGCTCTAAGCCCTTTATATCTGAAAACTCATTTAGTTCTCACAATGACTTTACAGGACATATAATAATATCTCCATTTCATAGATAAAAAAACAGGCTAACCTGCTTTCTGAAAGTCACACAACTAGTAAGTGTCTGCACTGGTTTCTTAGAACTGCTATTATTGTTTAGATCTAGAATATCCCCCAGAAGTCTCATGTGCTTAGAGGTGCAGCTTTTAGAAAGTGATTAGATCATGGGGCCCTATATTCATCAGTAGTGAACTGATTCACTGACAAATCCATGACTGAGAGTGATGTTAGGAGGTGGAGGTGGGTCAGGTGGGTCCCTGGGGGCATGACCTGGAAAAGTGTATTGTTGTCCCTGGCTCCTCTCATCTCTTGTTTCCTGGCTATCATGGGTCAAACAGCTTTCTTCTGCAATTCCCTTCTATCATGCTGCTTCTGCCTTGGAGCCAGTCAACCATGGACTGAATCACTGAAATCTATGAGCCAAAAAAAAAAATAGCTATGCAAAATAACAGCCTTTGTTAAGTTCCTACCACTTTGTTTTGAAAGCCTATATTGTTACTGCTCTGGGTTTTTTTGTTATTGTTGTTTATTTGTCTCTTTTGCTCCTTATTTTTCTTATAATTTTTTGTTTTGTTTTTCCCTCTTTAAAAAAAAAAAGTCCTTCCTCCTTTATGTTGTAGGTGCTGGGTATTTTGTCCCAGCAATGGGAAAGTGACTAAGACAACTGGTATAACAAATTATCAAGAACTGAATAGCTTCAAATAACAGAAATTTAATCTCTCACAGTTCAGGAGAACACAACTCAAACTTGGTTCCTTCTAGAGGCTCTGAGGGAGAATCCATCCCACACATTTCTTCTTGCTTCTGGTGGTTGCACACCCTTGGCATTTTTTGGTTTGTAGCAACATTACTCTTGTTTTTGGCCTCTATCTCTACATGGCCATCTTCCCCGGGTCTCCTCTGTGCCTCTCTTCTTGTTCCTTTTTTTTTTTTTCCTTGTGGTACTAGAGATTGAACACAGAACCCAGGGTCTTATTTATCCTGGTCCCTCTTCTTATAAAAACATCAGTCATTGGATTTAGGGTTTATTCTAATCTAATATGACTTCATCTGAACTCAATTACATCTGTGAAGTCCCCATTTTCAATTAAGATCATATTCATAGGTATCAGGGATTAGGACTTAAACATGAAGGAAATAACTCAGAATAGTATCTGAGTTGAAATTTGAACACCAGTAATTTTTTTTACCATATTCTTAAATTTTTTGCATTATCTGCATAGCAGATTAATAATTATCAATACAATTTGAATAGCGCATTGCTATTATTACATTGTTCTGTCTATATTCAGGCTAGAAATTACTCCAGTGATGCTTTCTTGCCACCTAGGAATCCTAGAATTCTTATTCCAGTTATTTTCCGAAGCCCTTGATGGCTCCATAGATGTCCTTACAGCTATCACTATTCATTCTCGTGTTGGTAAAATTTTCCATGGACACTTCGGTGACAGTTCTACACTTCTCCACTATCCCTGTCACCTTCCAACCAGATTTCTTCAAATAAACTAACCCAAAAATATAACTCACAAGTGCATCCTCATCTTCACACTCCCATCCAAACTTACAGAGATTCACACTGTACCTCACTCCGGACTTGACTCTACTCCACATCCCTCATGTCTGCTACTCAGCACTTAAGAGTCAAGGTGTCATAACCAGAAACAAGAAAGGGTGCTACCCACTTCCCCAAGGTCCCCAGAGTTTGGACCATGTCTGGCTGGCCCTGGTGGCTCATGCAGGTACTTTTTTTCCTAGGATTCTTCTTCAGGTCATTCTGACCCACTCACCTGATGCTACATCTGAGGAGGAGGAAGAGGGCTAATTCAGTACCCACCTGAAGTTACTTCCTCCCAGAACTTGGGGATAAGACCACCAGCCAGTGCTGGGGCTGGGGATGACTCTAAGAGTCAACAGTTTCCACCCAGCAACTTCCATGGGCCATGACCAAGCCATTCTGGTTGGTATGGGACACTCCCTCTCAATTACAGTCATCCAGTGCCTTTGAGGGGCTGTTTCCTTTCGTTTCCAGGACACGAGTGGTCCTTAAAATGGAGATGGAATGATAACTGACTCATTTATTTTCTATTCATTTCCAATCATGTTTGAAAGTCTCACATTTTTTAAATTGGAAGTCTGGGTTCACGTAGGTTGGGAGGCTAACCAGAATGTCCAGGGTAGAGAAGACATCGTAGGGAAGAGGTTTTCCACCTGAGAACTCCTATTACTTTCCTTTACTGCATGTGGGATGTTGTCTTACCACCACCCAAGAGGAGGCATTGGGGTGGTGTGGCAGGAGCTTTTTGCTAACCAGTGCATTTTACTCTACCCACCACCCTATAACATTCACTCAGAACATAGGCCTGGGAATGTTTCTGAGGCTGCCCTCAAGGAGCTTGGAGCTGACCATAGAGCAGAGTGATCTCTGCCAATGCAGAGAAAGGGACAGAGCACAATAAAAAATGGAGGAGAATGCAGCACCTACCTGTGGGCAGTAGGAAAGGTGCACAGGGCAGGCCCTCTGCCCCCAGTCGTGCACCTTGCACTGGGAATTGTGGGGTGGTATCATGTCATCAGAGGCCAACATTAACTAAGCTAATAGGGGATTAATGACAAAGGTAAGGCATACTACAGAGGACAGTGCAGTGTCGCAGGAGCCCTCAGCATGCCAAAGTGATGGGAAGCATTTCTAGAACCCAGAGAAAAACCATGTGCCCTGTGGGAGGATTCTGGGGCTTCTGAGCGTGGAGCACAGTGGGCAAGCTGAGAATACATATGGGCCAGAGACAGGAAGTGGGGGCACTGCTGTCACAGTCACTGCCCATGGGAAGGCATGGAGTCAGGAGGAAAGTCTGCTTGGGCACTGGAAGCACGCGGCATGCTGAGGGACAAGCATGAGATGGGAACAGAGAGACATCAAGTCAACTGGTAGCGGGGCAGCTGCCATGCTGTCTTCATCTCACGGGCTCAGGGCAGTGACGGGGGTTCTGAGCAGGAGACGGCCACAGTTGAAGTCAGGGTGGTGTGAAGGATGGATTGCAGGACAGGAGCAGAAGGCAGGGTAATAACGAGGCTACGGCAGCATAAAATGGGAAACAGAAAGGATCTGGACCTGGAACTTGTAGGTCAGAGAGCTGGACTCAGATTCCTGTTGTGCTGCTTATAACTGTGACACTAGGCGGAAACTTTGTCCTCAAGTTTTGGTCTTCTCATGTGCAAACATGGAACTACGGTTAGAATTAGAGTTTGGCAGGCGAGGTGCCAAGCACATGGCAGATGAATGACGCACCCTGGTGTGATGCAGAGCACAGTCCTTACAGCCCACCTGATAGCCTGAGTCCAGGCAGGAAGTGCTGTGGGGAGCAGTCATGGGTGGAAGGAGACAGACTTGGGGATAGGAGGAGAAAGAAGCAAATGGAAAAGTCTCTGATGTGAGTGACTTGGTGAATGGATTAAACATTAAATGGGTCAAAGGATAAAAAAGGAACAGAAGGATGACGGGATGAGGGTAGGAAGAAGAGTGTTCTGGACATGTCAACTTTGAGGGGCCAAAGCACCCAGAAGGATTTGCCTAAAAGGCAGCTGAAAATAAAACATGGGGTAGCACAGGCTTGGGTGTCAACAGGACTTGGGGAGGGAGTCAGTTGAAGCCATGGGAAAAATGAGATCTCCTGAAGGACAAGAACAAGAAGAGAAGGAGTTCACTGAGAGAATCCCCTATATAATCCATTTACATGGTGGGTAGAGCAAAAGGTGTTATTAGCAAAACACTACTGGGTAGGAAGAGATGAGGACAGCAGAAAAGGAAGAGGATGAAGGCACCATGGGAGACAAAGGAAGAGGCACCTGGAGGATAGAAAGGCTCACAGCATCATGTACTTCCTGGAGACTGACTGAGGTGCAGATGAAAAGGGAGCCAGGGACTTAGCAACAAAGACATTCCTGGTGACCTCAGCGAGGGTAGTCTTGGTAGAGTAGCTCAGGATGCTCAGTTATATGGAGCTGAAAAGCACCCGGGAGGTTTGGAAATGTAAGTAAGTGCAATTAGTCCAAAGAGCTCCACAGTAAAAGGACAAGCAGACCAGGATGCTGGGGTGAGAGACGCACCTTTCCTTTTTAGGATGGTAAAACCTGAGCCTGTTCATAAAGAAGAAACAAAACAGAAATAGCCTCAAAATCCAGGGGAAAGGATAGCTTGAGATGAGCAGCAGAAGACAGGGTCTGCATGGAGCTGTTGCCTGGGATTCAAGAGGGTACTGACTATGAGGTGCCACCAAGGAGGAAGCCAGTCTCAGCCCGGCTTGTGGAGGAGAGAGGGGTGGATTGCAGCAAGAGCTCAGCATGATTTTCAGAAAAGTGTCCTGACTGAAGCCCAGGCTGATTTAATTGTCCAGACCTATGCTTACCTGCCCATTGCTTACTTCCCTTTCTTGAGGGTGGGGACAACAACCAGAAATATGACAAGGATCTAAAGGAAACCAAGCATAATCTGAAGCATTTTTCAGCTATCTTATCATTATCATGTTAATTCATCCTGCTCTGACCACCTGAGGGGTGGGGCTTATGTCAATAGACAGGGTCTGGGTGACCTGGCCAGTGACATCAAAGTTCTCTTATGACTGGGCTAACGAGCACCTGCAGTTTCTCTTTTATATTCAGCTTGTCATATTCCTCTTCATCAAATGAAGCACCTGAAAGGTTTGTTTCCTTGAAGCTTTCAAGCTTTTCCCATCAGTGAACAAAGGCAATTAAGAAGGCTTTGCTTTTAGTTCTTTTGCTAACAAAATTATGCATGTACACATACAAAAACAGATGTGTGTGGGTGCAAGAGTATGCATGCCTATGTGTGCATATATACATATACCTGTACACACACACACACAGGGGTGCAGGGAGAAACATTTGCATGAGGACAGACAGCTCAGACCACTGGGCTACTCTGTGGAAAGCTGCTCCACATCTGAAAGGAAATGCAGGCCTGATGCTCCAGCCCCCCCAGCAGTCAGGGCCATCTTCAACGATTAATTATGTGCTCGTGGGAGAAAATGAGCCTATGTGCAGAACATATCCATCAAGGACTGCCATACTGAGGCTCTTCTTACTGCCTCTAAAAAGCCTGTCACTGGGATCATTAATAAAAACAAGATGAACATACTGTTGTATTTTTATGATTTCATCACTCCCACCCACCCTCTGAAAGGTACTGAAAATAAAACATGGGGTAGCACAGGCTTGGGTGTCAACAGGACTGGGGGAGGGGATCAGTTGAAGCCATGGGAAAAATGAGATCTCCTGAAGGACAAGAACAAGAGAAGGGGTTCCCTGAGAGTAAAAACTGCAACAATTGGGACCAGCGATGAAACCAAAGGCCAAAATAATACACAAAAAGGACAATCAGCCCCTCGGGCAAAGTGTTGCAAGGCACAGCAATGAAGAGGACAGGATCCAGTGTTCTTGGCCCCTGGAAAAAGGACAGTGCGCATTTTCAGATGCAGCCTGACTAGAGGTTCATCCCACAGCATCAAGAAGGGCTGGGCTCTCTCTGAGCAAAGCTGAACCAGGTCACCAACCTCTCGTTTTTTCAGCACTTCCCAACTTCAGTGATTTGCATGCTGCTTATTATCTTCTGTCAGAACATATACTCTCACGTTCTAATATTAACATTTTGTCACCCTCCCCAAATACTTCATATATGGGTTACATTCAGGGTTTAACAAATGTCTGTAAGGTTGGTTGGTTGGTTCATTCATCTACCCCAGCCTAGATCAAAGTCTGCAGGATGAGAATACACATTTTCTGAGAATTTTGCAAAGGTTTAAGAAGAAATCAATTAAATTAAGGAAGTATATGTTGAGCACTACTATGTGCAAATCAGGGGTCATGGTGCTCTGAAGACAAATTAGATGAAGTTCCTACTAAAAACTGTAAGGCAGACAGACTAAGAAATATAATAAAAGGATGAACTTAGGGCTTATGAGTTCAATGGAGAAATAGAAATTAGATGTGCACCCTGAGGCTAAGGGATAAAGTCAGGAAAGGACTCCTAGTGGATGTGGTATTTAAAATAAATCTTGAAAGACTGGGCAAGAATTTGGCAGGCAAAAACGCTAAGCCACACACAGGAGACACCTTAACTAATCATGGTTTGATCACGAGTGCTGCCCACCGTTGGGAAGAGCTGACATCCTCAGTTTCTCAGGACCTCCTGATAATGGGGATGGGCACTTGAAGACGATTTTTTCCCTATCCCATCCCTCCTGAATCCCAAGCATAACTTTCTGCACTGCCCAGTTCTACAGCCTGAGGTCTACCCACCAGAAAGAAAGCCTAGGCTATAATCTGGCTAATTAATACATATATATATTATTTTGCTTTGTTTCTCATATAAGAGAAACCATGTGATATTTAAGCTTGTGTGTCTGATTTCTTCCATTATACTACTAGTTTCTTTTGTTCATTGAAAATGAAATTTTGTCCTTTTGTTTCTTCTTTGTAAGAGAGAATCTTTTTTGTGTTTGATTTATACCCTGAATAGCATGCTGGCCATTCTACACACAGTAATGGCAGCAGTAACCGTTGTTAATCTCTAATTATTTCATTACGAAATTTTATTTTTCATAGGAGAGTATTTTTAATATTTTCTTTATTAATGTCTTCTGTATTACATTAAAATAACAAAAAAAGAATCCTGAGAGTATCTCTCTTTGGCTTCATAAAACAATAGAGTCACTGATGATTATAGCATTTACCATTACTCATAATTATGTGACTCTGCCTATGTGTTCCAGGTCAGGATTGCACATAATTATATATACAAAAAATAGTAATGCTTCAAAGTTGTATATACTTTACAAACCTTCAATCTTCATCCCCACAGGGCCTTCTCCTCCTCTCCTTATAAGAACATTACTATCTCCTCTACTTAAAACATATCTATTTGATGTCACTGTTGAGCTGTAATTCACAACATGGCTCTCCTTTCTTTCACTGCCAAGTGACTCAAAGACTGTGCCCCCAACCCTCACTGAAACTGCTCTTGTGGAAGACGCCACCCACTGCATCCCAGAATCCCCTGTGTCTTCCTTTATTCAGTCTTACTCTCCCTGACTGGAACTACTCATTCTCTTATAAGGATGGGAAACCTTTTCATTTATTCAAAGTCTTTCTTCAAATTCGGCCTAGGATTTCTTCAATTTGCCTTTTCATAATAAAAGGGAATTTAAAGAGTCATTCCTAAGCTTCATCACTTGATAGGCACTCGACTTAACATATTCTTAAAGATTATTCACTGTCTTCTGTTTTCTAATTTTGCTATTAAAAATTCCATTTCTTTGTAGCCAATAGACTTTTCTCTGCCAGATTGCTTAAAAACTCCATCCTTAACATTCTCTAGTTTCATAACTGTAAGCCTAGAACTTAAGAATTAATTTCTCCTTTGATTTACTTTGCTTGTGATTTGATGTCCTTTCTGAATCTAAGAATACTCTTTTTCCCTGAATTTCTTTGGCTTGCTCCTTTCAACCTGTGATTTTTAACTACTAGGTAGAATACAGTACAGGGTTATCACAATTTGCCAAGAAGTCCCCAATTATCACAGAATGAAATCTGCCAAATTCCCATTCATCTTAAATGTAGTTTGCTTGCTCTGCTTCTAATATATCAATTTTTGCAATAAAAACTAAATATGTTGGAGTGGGTTTTTCTTGGGAGGGAGACAGCATCGAGCAGAGTAGCAAAACAGAAAGGGCAAAAACTTGACAGTCAGACCATTCTCCGGTCATTTATGAGTTGTGTGACCACAAGAAAATTATCTAATATTTCTGACACTCATTCTCTTTGTTTTAGAAATGATAACAAAAGATTCCACCACTCAGGCTCCTGTTTGGGTGAGGTAGCATGCCAAGTTCCATCTAACAAGGTGTTTTAAGAGTAGGACCACATTCTAATAACTACTTGTAGCAGTTATCAGCATTGTGCTTCTCAACTCCAGTTTGCTCTTCAATACATGATTTGTGGCTTCCCCTCAAGCATGTCTCCTGTATAGAAAGCATGATACTAAGATTTCTCTCTACACTGGTGGGACACAGCTGGAAGAAAGGGCTTCTCTCTGTCCAGCTGCTGCACAGGAGGTGAGCAGCACGAGCACGAGGACATCTGGGGTTATTCAGTCCCAACTATGTGTGCAGAACACAATCCCCAGAGACCCCCACATCATTGTTTGGCCTGGCAATCACTTCCTGACAAACCTTTCCAAATAAGACATTGACATTTCGTGCCTCCCACCCACAGAGCACCCCAACTTTCTCCTTAGCCTACCTCCTTCCCACGAGTTCATTTCCGTGACTCTCTTGATAGAGATACTACATACCCCATTCTTCTCACCCCCATCTACACCCCAGCTGTAGCCATGCACCACCTATGAGCTGCAGATCAACTGTACTTGACCCCACAAGCGCTGCTTTATGCTTCCCTAGCAACTGGAACCAGCCCTTGCCTGCACAACCCAGTGAATTTATCTGCCAGCCAATGACTGAACCAATTGTATTTGAAGGGCATATGGGGTAGGGGTTCTTCATCCACATTAGTCCTGCCTGGGGAGTCTTCTCTTTACATCTCATAGGTATTCTTTTATTATAAATTAATAATTCCTTACTTAACAAAACACAACAACAACAAAAACTTCTCACTGGGCATGATAACACATTCCTATAATTCTAGCTGCTTAAGAGGAAGAGGCAGGAGGCTTCAAGTTTGAGGTCTGCCTGGGCAACTTGGTGAGATTCTGATCCAAAATTAAAGGAAGAAAAAAAAAACTGATAGGGATGTGGCTCAGTGGTGGAGTGCTTGCTTGCCTTTGCCTAGCATGTGGAAGAGCCTGGTTAAATCCCTAGTCCTGGGGGGAGAAAAAAAAAACCAAAAGATCTCTCCTGTTTAAATCACTATGTGTACTGTGTCTCTTGATTAGACCCAGACTGACAAACCACTTTCCCCAGCATCTAGCACACTACTGAACAATGTGTACTAGCTCTTCATGCACCCATTTCTTCCTCTTTCAAATAATTTTCAGCCCGTGTCTCCTGAAATTAAGAAATTTAGAAAATATAATAAAGAATAGCTTCAGGACATTGAGTTAACTAAAGGAAAAGAGAAATAAGAACTGTATATTTGTGGCCCCAGAGATAAAAGCTAGGACAAAATGAATAAATTAGTACAGAAATTTGCTTTCACCTAATGAAGAACACTGTAATAGATAATTTCAGAAAAAGAGTGGCATCCTGTACAGGGGAGGGGGTGCAGGGACAAGTCTAGATGCTCACCATACTGCTTTTAACTTCTTAAAATGCCATGATTTTAGAAGTTACCAGATTTTAGAAGCTATCAGGTACTGGGGGAAGAGACAACCAGGAAGTCATCGCTTGAAGAAGTTAACATCATTCTGTTATTTTATGTGTGGAATGCAGAAGATTGAAATTTAAAATTTAGCCTAATAAAAACAAGTATTTCCATTACTGATGTGGATGAAAGCACTTCTCTAGAATAGGGAGAATGTATTCACCACAGAGGGGTAAGTGAACACTTCAGAAATCCAATGATTCATAAAAGCCATGAGCAATAATATGTCCCTCAGGAGCATTGCTGAATTAAATTAGAGTGGTTCCTTAAGGGAAGAAAAATAACCACACCTATGAAAAGCTCATTTATTAATGGTACCATATTATCCTGAAGATAAATGCTTTCACAGATGATAAAGTGGAACATACACAGTTTAGAAAAAAGTTATTTTTTTTTGTCTAATCCCATACATAAATACACAAATTCACATATACACTGGCTAAAATGTCACAATTTAATACCTGGAGAAAAAAATACCTAAGGAGTGAAAATACACTAGTTAAAGTTCACTTCTTTCTTCATGAACATAGCTTGTTAAATTCTAGCAGGTGAAGAAGACATCTACAACCAGAACAACTGTGTAAGTTTTAGGGTCAATGAGAAATTTACTTTTAAATTTCTTTAGTGTTTCCTTCATTAAAAATATGCATTCCTGCTGGACATGGGGAAACACACCTGTAATCCCAGTTCTCTGGGAGGCTGAGACAGGAAGATTACAAGTGTGGGCTCAGACTGGGCAATTTAACTTAGCAAGACCCTGTCTCAAAATTAAAAAAGGACTGGGGAATGGAGCTAGTGCAACAGGCCTAGGTTCAAACCCTGGTTTGAAAACAAACAAACAAAAAAGTATTGTTTAAAAGTTGGGCAATGGGAAAGGACTTGTAACATTAATACTAACTGAAAGAAATCTTTGACAGTGAAGAAAAAGTTGGAGGAGTATTGCTACCTGATTTAAAAAATCACTATTAAGCTGATTATTAAAATGATTAAATGAATGGGAAACAAAACCAATTCAGAAATCACAAGTTCAAGCTCTCACTCTTGGAAAATTAATGATTTAGTGAGAACCATTCTTGAAATAAAAAATAATAAAAGGTCTGGAGCTGCAGTTTAGTAAAAGTCCCTGGGTTCAATCCTCAGTATCACTTGAAAAAAAATTAAGTTGGTTTATGCACCTAAACATAAAACCCAAATTATTACATTTCTAGAAGAAAACAGAAAATCTTTATGACTTTGAGTTAGGTAAAGATATCTTAGATATGACACCAAAGGAAAAATCCATGAAATTTAAAAAATTACAAATTGGACATCATTAAAATGTAAAACTTTTACTTTCTCAAAAACACTGTAAAAAGAAAAGGCAAGGCAGACTAGGAGAAAATACTTATGTCATAAATCTGATAAAGGACTTACATCTAGAATTTATAAAGGGCTCAGAATTCAATAATAGGATGTAGGTTTATTGAGGAATGGAATGGGGAGAGATGGGAAAGAAGAAACCCAAGGCATAAGGAAACTTTTGAGAGTAACAGAAAAGTTCATAACCTTGATTGAGATGATGATTTCTCAAGTATATATGTGTGTCAAAAATTACCAAATTTTTTACATTAACAATGTTCAATTTTAGGCCACGGATCTAGCTCAGTGACCTAAGCACCTGCCTGGCAGGAATGAGGTCATGAGTTCAACCCCCGGTGCTGCAAAAAAAAAAAAAAAAAAAAAAAGATGTTCAACTTTTGTAAAAAAGCTGTTTTTTTAAAAGCCAGCTGCTTGTCTGAGATATAGGAAAAACCTTTCTTTCAACCAGGAAAAGACAAAATTAAACTCATGACCAGGATCTGCAAAAAAGTCATTTTTTAATGTATACAGTGCCAGTGTAAAAATATAAAAATAACAACAGCAAAAACCTAAAAATCTTCCTTTTCATGAAATGCAAATGTGAGAGATTTGTTGATTTACATTCTTCAAGTGGAGTTCTGATGCAACCATTTCTTAAAGACTATTCTCATCACTCAAGTAGAAAGTAATTGTTCTCTTGTGAAGCACCATACTACTTATGCTAATTTTCAGATATTAATTCAAAGCATTTATCTATTCACCCACTGCACATTTATTAAGTGCCTCATATGGGCAGGGCCTGGGTTGGCACTAGAAACACAAGAGTAAGTGGGACGCAGTCATTCCCTTCAAGATCCTCACAGTCTTGCAGTAAGAATGACCTATTTAATAAACCAATAAACAGGAAGCAACAGTAACACACCAAAACCTCCCTTTCAATAAATACCAAAATGTCTAACAGGAACACAGAAGAAATTCATTTTGTCAGACACACTACCAAATGATTTGTCCAATGCCCATTTTCCTGCAGGCCTAAAACTCCCTGAGGACAAAAGTTCACTCACTTTAGTAATCTTCTAGATTACCTAGCACAGTACCTTGCATGGGTATTTTATGCTTGCATATTTGAATGAATGAGTATTCTATTTCATAAGCTTCTACTCTTTCATCAGAAGGCAGGATCACCATGTTGCCAACTTCATAGCTGAGTCCAACCCGTATCCTCTTTGTCCACAAAGGTATGGCAATAATGAATGTAGGAGGAGACAAAAGCAAAACTTAAATCCTAGGTCTCCAAATTCCCAAAAGAGTAGCCATTCTCCCAGTGAAAAAATCAAGGAGGTCAGGGTGAGACGAAACTTTGCCTACAGAGATCTAGGTCAGAAGAATGATGACCATGATTCAAAGTCATGGAATGTTTTCAAGGAGAGTCCTGATTTTCTGTATGTTGCTGCTGTACCTAGAGTAATCCATTCCTAGAAAATGGAAACCATCTAATCTCTATAGCATTGGTGACGAACCTGTGGCACACATGCTGCAGCAGGCTATTGGTTGTCACTGAATGCTCTAAAAGGTTCGCCATCACTGCTCTATAGGAATTACTCATGTTACTCTGAAAGCAATTTCTGGATATGTGTAGGTCAAATCTGCTACAATAAAATGCCATAAACTTGGTGGGTCAGAAATGCAGAAATTTATTTCTCACAGTTCTGGAAGTTGGGAAGTCTAACAGCCAGGTGCCAGCAAATTTGATTTCTGATGAAAAGCCACTTTCTGGCTCAGAGACCGTGTGGCTCCAGATGCATCCTTACAAGGTAGAAGAGGCAAGCTAGCTCCCTGGGGCTTCTCTTATAATGGTAGCAACCCTAAACATGAGGTCTCTGCCCTCACCCCCTCATCTGCCCCCAAAGGGTCCCCTCCTCCTAATACCACCACGTTGAGGGTTAGGATTTAAAAATATGGATTTGGAGGGAATATAAAACATTCAGACCATAACCCAGGTTTCATTTGTGACTTTCTATTTTCCTAAGTGTTCCCAAACCCTTTCTCTCTGCTCAGTTTCTGAAAGGGCAGAAAGGGGGAAGAGACAACCACTGTGGGGAAGCAAGAATAACGAGAGGGGACACCCCAGTTATCTCATTTTCTCATGACCAACATATATGCAGTTTTGCAATTTCAGTTAGGACAAAGCTAGTACAAATGAAAAGTCTCCAATAACAACCTAGAGATTTGGATTAACCACGAAGAAGTAGTCCAATTCAACATCACCAGAAAAAAAAAAAGTTCCTCTCCATCTTAACAATAAGGCAGACTTACTTCTTGTACTTAGCCCTACAGAAATCACAGGTCTCCGAGAGAAAAGCAGAGGTTTATTTAAGTCTGTCTGGACCCACCAGCTGGAGGATGGTTGCAGGAGACAGCAGGTGACCTCCGGGGCTAGGCGTATTCCTAAGCACTGGGCTGGACCTTACCTGTAGATGGGGTCCTGCATCACCAGCATCTTGCTCTCATCCCATGTCCACTCCTTTTTCTGCAATAAAAGAAGCTATAAATGAATAAGTTAGGCTTGTCCTCAGCTACCTAACCAGGGCACACCACGAGCAACTATGCTTATGCAAACACATGCATTTGCTCCTGGCCTGATTTTTCTTCCCTCTAAAGAGGCCTAGAGTTGATTGTTCTAAAAGGACAAGTGGAAAATGTCCTGTGTCTGGTCTGATCTGTTTCCTTCAAGCACTTTAGGAGTGTCTCTCCAGGGCACAGACAGCGAGCAGGAGCCAAGGAGGCCTCAGGGGACCATAGGCAGATCCTAAATCAAATATCTTATAGAAATCACAAGAAAGAAAAGATCATACATCACTTCAGAGCAGTGGGAAGAGATGAATAAAAGAAAAAAGGGAGCAAATACAAGGCTCATGATATGTATAGGATGCTATTTCATACAGATGAAATGTAATCCATCTACTCTCTTTAAAAGGACCAAAAAGCCAAGCATAAGAGGTGATCCAAAGCTAATGGTGAACGTTTAAATTAAAAAAAAAAAATCACAGTAAAGACCCTTTATGCCAAGAATGACAGGATAACTGTGTTCAAATGGGAAGGAGTGTATTTTGAGTATTCTGAGGCAGAATAATAGCAATGTCTGTTTTGCTGTAATAAATTTAAACATTCACCATATTTCATTATCATTCTACTGATTAAATTTTTACTACAATTTCTGTCAAATAAAAACATGACAGTGTCTCCTCATGTACCTTATTCACCAGATCTGGCACTGTGCAGCTTCTGACTTTTCTCTAAAGTCAAAATGAGCATAAAATGTAAATGTTTTAAACGAATTCAGGATATTTGGGTCACCACAACCACTCAATTAAAGATACTTAATGAAAGACAATGTCCAGGACTGCTTCAGAAAGTGGCAACAACAATGGGTAAGTGTGTTCAAAGCAAGGAGGAGCATTTTGAGGTGGATTAATGGCAACATTTATTTTAATGCCATACATTTTTCCATATCATTTGTTAATTTAAAAACAAAAAAGGATAAAAATGGTACACAATTTCAAAGAAAAAAAAGTACAAAATTAACACTAGTTCATATATTGCATATTGTTATCTTGAAAGTAGTTGTTCAGAATACAAGATTGAGGAATAAAAAAAGATCAGACAATGAAAACACAACTGTTGTCTTTGATGAACATAGATTAGTAGTATAGTTATCTATCTTGTATATATTTACACATACACATATACAGGTACACTGTAATACATTTTTAAAACTTTAGATATTCATCTTTTTATTGTACTGAGTAAGCCAACTAGTGCATTTGGAAAGTTACTTGGGAGAGGATACTCATTCTGGTTGTGATCCCAGTTTATTCTGAATACAAGAGGGACTCACCACCCCCTCAATACAGCTAGGGACACAGAAAGGGATGAGAGTGAGAAAATTCAAAGGTAGTGCATGATGAGGCGAGCAGCACCCAAGGCTCGGGGGAAGCATTTGAAGGTTAGAGGAAGGACCTGTGGTTAAGCCAGCAGCCAACCACAGTCCCTCAGGTCTGATCCTCAGGTATGAGGGCAGAGAATCCTGCTCCGCCTTCACTGGCCTTTGTCACAGAGGCAGTGCTGTCTCGGGAGATTGGGGGAGGATGCACTCATCTCAGAGAAAGACTGAAGACGGGAGAAGAGCCAGAGTATACAGTGGAACCTTGTTTACGTTTGCATGAGGAAGGAAGATGGCCATGGTCCTGTTTATCACCTGATGCAGAGTTTGTCACTGAAATCAACATTTTGCTGAATGCTTTGGTTTGTGAACTGAATTGCTTTCAAACAGAAGCGTTTGTGGACCAAAGTATTACTGTATGTCAGGTTAATGAGCGCTCTTAACAGTTGGATTTCTCCCATAGAATGGATAGGATGCTCTCAGCAGGTGGATTTCTCCGATAAGACTGTATAGCCTGGCCACTCTCAAAACATATCAGGGCTTGGATATCGTCCAAGCAATTAGTGAGGACTGTGGCCAAGCCCTTAGGATGACATTGAGAAGCATTCCGCCAGCAGCTTTACCCAATCACAACACTGCACACACAGGAGCACACATACACGCACAGCATTTAATCTCTGAACTTTGATTCAACACCAATTCAAAACAGGAGATGGATTTAGACTAGTTTATAAGCATCCAACATCAATCAATTCAATCACTGTTCTACAGACAACAAACCTTCAGCCATAACTAAAAATGTCTTCCTATAATTACTACTCCCTAGCCTATAACATTTTAATATATAAATGACCTATTTGGAACAACACAAAGTGAGGACACGGATCCCTTTCTTAAGTAAAATTTAAAACCTCTTCACATATGTAAATCCAGCCAGTGTAGACCTTTTTGGGTTGTCTTTTTTCTCTGAAGTTTAGAACTTCCCCATTCCTGGTATGGTGAGTTGATTTCAATGGAAACCCAGAGCTTTTGAGAATTATAACACTGTAAACATTAGTCAAACTTCCTGTTCTAATTACCATTCTGTGACCCTGCTCCAACGGGATGGAGGACATGCTTACTTGTCACTGCCAGGGGAGAGTTAAGTCCAACTTACGACCTGGCCTTCCTTGACATCTAAGGGGTAAGCGGCTCCTCATTACTGCTGGGTATGCATGGCAGTTCTCGCTTCTGTTGGGCTTCCTCTGACTTCCAGTGGCCCAGTGGGACAGGAGTGCCTTGTCCCTGCTCTCCAAGAGTCTCACTGGCAGTATGCATCCCTGAGTATCACCCAACACCATTACCAACGGGTTCTCCACAGGGATGGCAGGGATGGACGACCTGGCGCTCTTCTCAGCCCCCTCCAACAACACCCCAGGGGACACTGGGCCCCTCCCAACAGCTTGCAGGGGCAGGAATCTGGCTTCCCACGCAGCCACACTGGCCTATGTGGTGGAAGGCAAGGTTTTCTGTGTTGTTTGGCCGAAAGAGTGGTGATTGTCTAAAAGTTTCTGGTCTTTTTATGCCACCCTTTTCCTCCTTGTCTGGCCACAAAGAGGGAGGGCTTTGTGTCTGTTCCTGCTGGCAAACAATTCTTTAGCTACGAGCCTAGGATATGTAAGGTGACAAGAAAACTCAGAGAATTCACAACTTACGCATGACTATGCACAACTACGCACTTCATAGCCAGGCTCTCTTCTCTCCACTTTTCAGAATCTTTTGGTGTTTGTTTTATTACATGTTGTCCAGGGGTTTCAGTTGTACAATCAAGAGGAACAGGGAAAAGTACAGTCACTCCATCTTCTCAGGAGCAAAAGCCTGTGTGTGTGTGTGTGTGTGTGTGTGTGTGCGCATGTGTGTGTATGTATGTATGTAGACATGCAGAAATAATTGTTTCACACTAGTCGCCTGCCCCTATCTCTTGAGACAGGAACACAGTAGGTCCCATTGAGGCCCCAAAATCTGCCTGAAGTCTGACATTTGTCTCTGCTGTTCCCAGGCACCTCCCTGGTGCCTCCCTCAGCCTTTTAATACCATCTAGGCACCTGCTTCTCAGGCTAATGTGGAAAGTGAGAAAGGAAACTCATCTTTACCTGTTTCAATTTAGTTGACAGAGAAAGTAGTAGACTTTTTCCCCCTAAGAAAGGAGCTTCTACCTAACTGTTTTACATTATTAAAATTGACCTCCATCTTAAAGGTTAACACAGAGGCTCAAGGGTAACTTATTTCCCTCCAAGACCACCTAGTCCAGTGGTAAGTAAAACCCACCTCTTCTACATCCAGACCCCATGTCCTCTTTACTCCAAGCAAGGAAATCCAAGTCTCTCACTGCCCACTGTCCAGAATCATTTTGATTTCAACAGAGGAAGAGGGTAAATGGGGTTTGTAAGTCCTCTGAATGGGGTAAGCACATCGTTGTTGTAGGACAATGATGGCAAACCTATTGCATGCATGCTGCAGCCTGCTGCTTGTTATCACTGAAAGCTTTCAAAGGTTTGCCATCACCATTATAGGACACGCTCCTTCCTTCATCTACTGAGTGCTGATGTCCCTGAAAACTCACAGCCATTTTGTCACTCCCAAAGCTGCTGGCAGAGAGTGTTATGTGGAGGTAGGTCTGCCTGGAACAGCACTGACTCAAGAAAAGAGAGTCAGGAATAATGATCACAGGGCTCCCGCCTCATTTTGGAAGTTGGAAATGCATATGCCTGTTTGAAGGCCTTCCTTAGGAACCCAAAAGTAGCGGGGAATCTGAAATGACATTTATTATCCCTAATGCAAATCTTTATAAATAAGTATGTTCCAAAGGCTGCAAATCTGGTCATTATCCACACACCTGACAACAATATTTTTTTAAAATAAAAATAAAAGCTGGGCATAGTGGTGCACACCTATAATCCCAGACTGAGACAGGAGGATCCTTGCAAGTTCGAGACCAGCCTGGGCTACAAAGTGAGCTCAAGGCCAACCTGAACTGCAGAGTGAGACAAAAGCAAATCTCAAAAAGACAAAAAAGAAAAAAAAATCATAAAACAAAAATAAGAAAACCTTGCAGAGGTTAAATAAACTCAGCTTGACAAGTTCACCGTGCTTCTAGGTAAAAGAAGATTGTACTGAGAATAAAGCTATCTCCCACCTTTAGGTACAACCTAAGACTATAAGAAAGTGCACTTCAAAACCGAAGTACTAAGAATTCCTCATGCAGTACACATAGCTCATAATATGTTCACTCTAAAACTAGCAGTAATTAAACAGGCCCAAGAAGCACACCACGGTGGAAAGAAGACTACACTAAGTTTAGGATATCGATTCACTTTGGACCTATCAGTAACTACCTAGGTAACCCAGGCACAGTTATGGTACCCCTCTCATCCTCTATTGCCAAGTTCAATCAATTCAGGGATCAGATCGAGTCACTTCTTAAACTCCTTCTCCTAAATTCTGGCTCTATAATTCTGAATATTTCTTTTTTTGCTCAGTTAGTTACTATGGAAGCACAGAATAAATCTAAGTACTGCTTTTAGGTGAGAGAATAATCTCCTGTGATAGGTTAGAAAATACAGATCCTGGATGAGACATTTCCTCTAGTGTAGCATTTATGTTAAGGAGTGAAGATACTAGTGTATACACACACACACACATACACACACACGCACACAGCAAGATGATAACGGAAAGAAACTGAACGATTTGAGCAAATAAACCTACTTTGAACTCTAACTTGCCTTGACTTCACCACTGATGGGACCTGAAATCTGTGGCAAGTTATTCAATCTTTTTTCACAAAATAAACCTAAGAACTGTATCTACCTTGTGGGATGCATAGGGATTTAGTAAGTATATAGTGCATCAAAAAAGGTTAAAAAACAGTAGGTGCTCAATATTGGTGTCAGCTATTATTATAACAGTTCTCATTACTGTAATTACTTCCATCAGTTTGTTCCTTCTCTCCTTCCATCTTCCCAACAGATGAAGATGTCAGAGAGGACACTCTCCTTGTCCCCTAAGGGCTCACAACCTATGAAGAAAAGAGATAACACTAATGCGAGGGGACAGAGTTCAATGAGACAGCATGTGCTTATTAGCATGCACGAGGCCCTGGATTCAATCTCCTCTACCAAAACAAAACAAAAATGGGGCAAAAAATCCTCTAATGCGATTTTCTATGATCTGTGATAGACCCATGTAGATATAAGGTGCCATTAAAATAGTTAATTTTTCTGGAAAGGGTCCATATCTAATACTCATATATATCTCTTATACAGTTCCTAGGACACAGTCTTTCTAGATTGTCATTTTAAGGCAGTGATGGTTAATATTTTAGAGCTTTAAATGCTACAAATAGCCTGCTGCAGCATGCATGCCATAGGTTTGCCACCACTCTTGTAGGGGATTGCAGTGAAGTTACTGGTTTATCAGGTCCTTTAGTAGAAAAATCCCTCAGTACTAACCTTTCTTATTCAGAATTCCACACCCCAGCAAATGGTGCTATCATGTGATTCCAGAATTATAATGATCATTACCATATACACAGAAAAGACAACTACTTGGGCCTACTTGGGAGCTGAGGAAAATACTCTGATTAAGAGACATCAAAAGCAGTGCTAATTATCCTAGTAAATGGTTCTCATCACAAATTCAACCTAAAATTTGGAAGAA
The DNA here is from genome assembly GCA_004365215.1 of Cuniculus paca. Taxonomy (NCBI): domain Eukaryota; kingdom Metazoa; phylum Chordata; class Mammalia; order Rodentia; family Cuniculidae; genus Cuniculus; species Cuniculus paca. Next base: position 1,209 of record RJWT010007749.1, on the reverse strand, counting down.
AATTATGATTCATTATCTGCTGGCATCAATTCAAGAAGAGAACATTTTTAGACACTTGTTAATATAACCAAAAAAGATGGTTTTACATCTCAAGGAGATGATTATAATATATTTGGCTACTGCCGGCATTGGTAGAATGTACCTGAAGATCAAAATCACCTGAATAAGCATGATTACTTCTAAATCAGCAACTGCTGTTGAAGCCTTTCTGTATTTGGGAAAGGCTCTGATTCTTGTTGGTTAAACTGATAGGCTGATAACAGAAAAAAGAGGGAGGAGCATGTGATCATTCAAAGTAAGAAATATAGTAGACTTCAGCTGCTGAGTGTTTATTTCTTCCTGATTTGATGACACTATCACACACAAATAAAGACCATTCATCCAGCCGCCAACCCCTGAGGACATTCTACATATACAGATGTGTTGGGGGAGCCCTTATGAAAAGACTTAGAAAGATACTTCTGCCCTCAGAAAGTTCACTAAAGGGAAGGGGCTCCCTGCAAACACGCCTCTCTCCTCAGTCAGAAAGCACAGCCCCACAGACCACTGATTCCAGAAGACAGAGGAAGCCCATGTGACCTCAGAGGGTCCCCTCCTGGCCCAGAAGATAGGAAGCAATCAAAATAGCCACTAGCTCAGCCTCTGGAGTTCTTTTGCCTGTAGCCCAGTAGCAAAGACCTGACTACACAAAGTAACTTACGGTTACACATGTGCATTAAAAAGCACAATTCTAGAGCTGGTTTTAAGTAACCTGAGCCAGAAATTAAAATGATCATCCAGTCCAAGCCTTAATTTATAGGTGAAGCTCAGGGAGGCAAAATAACCTGCTCAGAGCACATAGCCTAGTGTGGGTCTTCTCATCTCAAACAAGGGGCCCTTCAGCACGTCACATGGGCCCAGTGAAACTATCTGAAGACTAGTCTACATTTCATCAATCAGTCCTTCCAGGCACCGACTCATCATTGGAGAATGTCAGGCTGCACATGGTACCACAGCCTTAAGGCTGACTGCAAGCATGGCTATTGCAACACCCATGGCAAGCTGGCAAGAGTGCCAGCGCTTAACCTAATCATGGCCCCATCAGGGACATTCTCGGGCTGTTCCAATGTCTTGGAGGAAACTGTGTACTTACCCTATGGCCTGCCTCCTCCCACCCCCAACACTGTAAAGAGACAGAGAGAAAGCGTGTGTGAGTGTGGTGGGAGCACA
>RJWT010007748.1:0-27213 GCA_004365215.1 Cuniculus paca | reverse complement strand
CACAATATTTCAATGCTACATTCTGGGATTCCTTTAAGTGGTGAAACAAAAAATATAATAATTTAAAAAACTATCACTAAATAGACCACAAAAGACCTCCTGTTTAAAATATGAGAGAAGACACAAGAACACAGAGCATCACCATGTTCACCCTCAGCAAGCAAGGACCTCTTGTGCTTCTCACATTTTCCTGCTCTGTGCATTTTTGGAAAGGATCATAAAAACATAGCAAGTATTGATTTGGAGGTTAAAAAGATTTGTTAGTAGGTGAATTCTCAAACACAGAATCCACTGGTTACTAGAATCAACTGAATTCATTTTTATCCAACTATTTTTTTGAACATTCTTATTCATTAATCATTGACATTTTCCACTTGATTTTCTATGTATCTAACCACATATCATAGAAATAATGATAATATTCTTCTGACAGAGACAACCATAGGGACAGAAGATGAACAAAATCATGGGTCCTTAAACAGTTACTCATTGAAAGTGTTTGTGAACTTGTTCGAGGTAGTTAGGAAGTTAAAATATTTTGTTTTGCCTTGCTTTACTTTGCTTTGTTTTTCCTCCAAAAATCTGACTCTTCACTTGGGCCTACAATTGCCCAATAGGTAATTAAAAATAGAATAAACTCAGCTTCCTTTTGTTAAACTTTGGATAAAATCAAATTCTCTGTTCCACATAGAGGCATGTTAGTACTTTAGGGAGTATCTGTCTAAAAATTAGCCTTAAGTTTAACTAGCTGTCTCATTCCCTTCAAGACTGGGGATACCAAGGTAATAAAACTTACAGGAATATTCAGTTATTCTCAAAAGTCTCCACTGCCTTGAACCTAGGGTCACTGTGACAGTTAAGCTTAATTGTCAACTTGACTGGACTGGAAGTGGCCAGAGATATTAGTAAAACACACTTCTGGGTGGGCCAAGGAGGCATGACCTTGGAGTCAACATCTAGTTTCTTGCCTTCTCCTGTTTGTCTCTTTTTTTGCTCTACTTCTCAGTCACTATGAACCAAGCAGTTTTATTCTTCCAGGCCCTTCTGCCACAATGTTCCAACCTTGGAACCAGTTGATCATGGACCGAATCATTTGAAACCATGAATCAAATTAAAACTCTCCTCCTTTAAGTTGTAAATGTCAGGTATTGTGTCCCTGACAGAAAAGTGACTAACACAATCACCTTGTATTTCAGGAAACCGAGATTTCTCCAGTTCAAAAAGGCAGCACTTTAGATGGCACCAAGTAGAAACAATCATTTCATGGGCAGTAAACTGCCCCTGGAGTCATATAAAGATTTCTCTGCAAGTGGGATATTGGGGCTGACATAATGATCAACCAGACTACTGCAGTGAGAACAATGGAATTGGAGAAATTATTCCCCTCTACCCATTTGAGTTGGACAGCACCCAAGGGCCATTCCTCCTTCCACTGTGCTTTTCACTTGCCATTGAACTGTGCACATACAATCCTTTGACTATCATACTCAAGAGCATGAAGACTATCTGTTGAAACCACCCCATGATAACAAGACCTCATTCCTTCAAAGAACCCATAAATCTAGCTCCTTTACTTTGTTATTATCCCAGGATGTTATTAATCTAGTCCTGACTCCTTTTTACTGTTTCAAAATAAATCCCTTTCTTTCTTTTTTAGGGAATCACTTGATCTTTGTCCCTCTTTATTTCCCCTATTTTCCAATTAAAATTTTTTCCTGTAAATTTTTGCTGAATCTTTGAGAAAATAATGTTAAACAAAACAAATAAGAACACAAGCTTAAATATTCCTTGGTTTCTGTTATATGAGAAACCCAACATACAAATAAAGAGCAAGATAAAAGGTGGATAATAGAAAAAAAGGAGATAAATCTTTTGTAAAAGGGGAGGGGACCAAGAGCTGGAGAGGAAGGAAAGGGTACATAAAGAATTAAGATGTGCATATACCAATTCCTCATGAGGAATGTAATCATTATGTGCTGCAAACATGCAATAATAAGAAAAGAATACAAAAGTGTTCTGAGTGCTTCAGTTTTAATTTCTATTTTCACTGAAAAAAGGACCCAAACTATCCAGTGACATATTTCATTGATATTTAAAATAATTTTCCCTCCCTTATCAAAGAGACTAAATTTCACACCTTGTTATTTCAATTATATTTTTCAGTATTATTTAATTTGCTATTATTTTAATTATGTTTTTCATGTTGTTTATTATTATTTCAATTATAAGTTTTATCTGTGTCAGCTTGGTCTCTTACAGCAAATTTTGGTCTCTTAGATATTGATTTATTTCCCATAATGATAAACCTAATGTAACTAGCACCTTCCACTTTTCCTTTTACCCAACGTGATATTCTCTGAACAAGATGCACACCCAGTACTACTATATGGATTGTTTAGTTTTGTGATTGACATGACAAGATTTCCATATTTAGCCTCTGAGTTCAAATAGAGATCACTGAGATTATGACATGCTAAAAGGAGAAGGGGCATGCACTTTAGCATTGTCAACATTAATGCTTTAAAGCAAAATATGCTTGTAAGGAAGTTACATGAACAAAAGCAGCAGGATAGCAAATATGATCAGAGTTAGCCCTGATGAGGCTGCCATCATGTCAGCAAGGTTGTGTTCTTGTTCATTAGTTGGGGTGTGTGCTGCTTCATGTGTTCAAGGCAGTCTACAGATGCAGATTCCTTTCTGAAATGTCTGCCTTTTGCATTTCCATCATCGTTTTCAGTCTCATTTTTTATTGCCTTTTTCTCTTACCCTTGTACCCAAGGTCATGGCTTCACTCACAACTATTTAAAGAACTCATTTTCAATAAAATACTTCAAACAATTCCATTGTGCTGTCTTTTTCAATGGAAATATTGTACCTTTTAAGGTAAGTTTAAAAAATGTGTTTCACATACAAAATGTTGTTAACTAGGAATAAGTGATATGCCAAATGCAAAGTGGAAAGATTAGAATATCTTAATTTGGGAAAAGATACAAGAGTACTTTATAATTTTAAATTTAGCTGCAATATTTATGGAAAATGATACTTTTTATACAAATTTTCCATCAGGATTAACGAGAAATTTCAGGGAATTTACTTAGCAAACTCTTAAAAATCAGACTTCCCCACTCTTTGGAAGCCTGAGTTTTGTAGTTTTGTCCTTTGTCTCTATAGGGTGCTTTCTTATACTTCTAATCAAAAATCATTCAAGTATACAGAGCAACAAATCATTTCAGAAGTCAGATTAAATTTGTTTATGTGAATGGGAAAAATGAATGATGGGTCTTTTGTACAAATTAAGTGGTTCAGAATTAAATTATATATATATATATATATATATATATATATATATATATATATATATATAAGCTAGAGTAAATTACCCAAGTAATGTCATGTGTCTAAATGCATTTAGCGTGGTGAAATTATCAGAATGTTGTGATTCAAGTTTTTAGTTCAAATGACTATTTAGGCTTACATCATCATTTGAATGAATGCTATTTTTTATATTTCTTCCAAGAAACAACACACACACACACACACACACACATTCATCCAGAATCTGCAGTCTCAAATAAAATGTCTTACCTCCATAGAGAACTGATTCTTTTCCCATAAAATGACTTTCATTTTTTCTTCCTCTCTTACACAATTCATTCAAGCTAGGAATGTGTTGCTCTTCATAAAGACACGCTTGAGTTTTCTGCTGAGGATTTCCCCAGACTCAACCTTCGAGCTGTTCAGTCACCTGCCCTTTTATTATTTTAACCACCCCATTCTCACTTAATCATGTGACTGCTCCTCCTGCTTCTTACAAAATTGTTCCTTCAACAGTCTTTATGCCTTTGAATACAACAATGCTATAATTAAAACATCTGCTCATATCTTTCTCAATTCATTATTCAGATTTTTAAACAGGGTGTCAGCTTATCATTTCCAACCTTCCTTCCCTTTTTGACACTTTTCTGATTGATTTTATTTCTCCAGTTCACAGATTGTCAACATAGTTGAGTTCTTCTAGAAATATTTACAATTTTAATATTTAAAATTATAATAGTTTTCAATTATTTCTACTTTTTCTGATCCAGTTATGCAGAAATTTATTTGTGGGAAGAGACCAGGTTTTCTATTATATTTTTATAGTTTGTGTCTAGATGTCCCTCCAAAGTGTCATGCAGTCATAGGTGGGGCTTTCCAGAGGTGACTGGATCTGGAGTGTGTGATTCTGGGGTTAAGCGTGTTATGATGGGATCAAGGGTATGTGATTTATAAATTAGTCCACTGATTGGTTTTGCAATTAGTCATTCAGTCTGTGTGATAGGAATGTCCTCCCTGGGAGTGACTGCTACTCGCTCTAAGGGCAGGTAGTCTGGATAGAATATAATAGACAGAGAAAAGGATGCTGTGGACACTTGTCACTGGTTGCTTTTGCCGTCTTCCATCTGCTATGAACTGCTTTTTTTTCTCTGTGATACCCATCCACTGTGGTGCCCCATCTAGGAGGCAGCCAATTATGGACTGAAACTTCTATAAACTGTGAGATGAAATAAACCTTTTCTCTTTTAACTTTGGGTGTCAGGTATTTTGCCTTAGCAATAAGAAACATAACTAAGATATATACTATGATTCTTATGTATTACAAAATATTTCACAAAAATATTCTCAATAAATATCTATTAGCAAATGATATGGTAAAATATCCAATGATGCATTTCTAAATATTCAATTATTTTCTAAATGGCCTTTGAAGTAGCATTTGTAAGTGGCATTCTTGAAGAACATTTAGAAATGTGTGTCTCCTTAAGAAGATACATTCATAAGTATACTTATTTTAGTAGCATATTCTTATACTTTATAGCAGTATTCCAACCGCTTTTACATCATAAATACAACCAGGTCCAGTGTATAAAAATAACAAATCAATAGTTTGACATTAAGAGTAAGACTAAAGACAACTGGACAACTATGTACTGCCTGATTTGTTTCTTGTTTCAAGCATCTATTCTCATTAATAAATTCATTCATTGAATATTAAGAAATTACTTAGGATGTCTGATCCTCAGCTTTCTCAACTGCAAGATGTGGTAGGAAATGAAGATTGCACATAAGTAAGACAGAATCCTGTCCTCATCATGTTCAACACCTAGTGAAGACTTAAGACTGAGTTAAAATATGTATATATTTGATATGTATATTCTGCTTCTTGGAATTTATTTTAAATAAGTAATCCCAGATATGTACAAATATTTTCATTTCATGGCTGCAAACATATTCATTTAAACATCATGTGAATATTAATCAAAATGGCCATCTTGACTCTTCAGATAACTGTTAACTGATCAATAAATTATACAATGATAGTTTTAGATTTTCTGACTTGTTCTATATGCATTCTAAAAGATATTAAACAACTTCATCAAACTCATTGGATTCAATTTCCAAAGTCATACCAAACTAATGCATATAATTTGCTCCAAACTACAGAAAATGCAATTTAATACTCATTAAAACATCTAGCTTATGCCTTCATTTAGAAGTTCTTTTTCTAGTTCTCTCATTAACATCTGCATTTGCTAGACAAAACCTTATTTCCAAAATAACAGGTCTATGCTGGTTTCCAGCTCAGAGGGAAGGCAGATGCAGGCCATGCTCCGTGCACATTCCAGCAGGCAAAGGGAGACACTGCTTGCCAGTTACCAGCTCAGAGGGAAGGCAGAGGCAGGCCCTGCTCCACATGCATTCCAGCAAAGGGAGGCACTGGTTGTTGGTAACAAGCTCAGAGGGAAGATAGAGACAGGCCCTGCTCTGCATGCATTCCAGCAGCCCTCGGGACACTTCTGCCTGAGGTAACCAGCAAGGGCTGGGAAAAACAGAAGCAAGCCCTGCAACAGAGCACCTGGGGGCCTAATTGGATACCTGTAACCAGCACTGGCCAGGAAAACCAAACAGTCACACTCCAGAGAAATTGTAGCCGACGTGGGAGGTGCCTGGAAACCCACTATCCGGTTGTTTGGAAGAACCCAGGAAGATGTCTGGATGAAGAAACAAAAGGCAGTCCCTGAACTCCAACACAAGCACATCAAGCCCAGAAGACAAAAACATGGAAGACATTGGGAGTCACACACCTGGAGTTTCTGCAGAGATGACAACTGAAGTAAAGAGACAACTCCATGAGGCTATAAAAGAAATTAGAATAGAAACACTATCTCAGGTAAAAGAAGAAATGAAAAACATAATAAAAGAATTGCTAAGCTTCTCTAAAGAAGACAAAGATGAAAAAAATAGAGGAGTAAAGGAAAATGAAGGAAACTATGAATGAACAACACAAGAGAGATTTCAAATGCATGCAACAGATTCAAAGAGATATCCAGGAAATTAAAAACTCCACTGAAAGCTGGCAAAATAGCTTAAAAGAAACTGAAGATAGACTTTCAGACCTTGAAGACAGGTGTGCAGCTTGTGATTGGGAAAGGAAAGACCTCTTAAAAATAATGAGAAACCAGGAAATAACAATTCAACGACTGCAAGATGATGCAAAGTGAAATAATTTACAAGTGATAGGTATCAATGAAGAAGCAGGGAGCAACACAAAAGATATTAAAATTCTACTTACAGAAGTACTAGCAGAAAACTTCCCAAACATGAGAGAAAGACATGCCATTCAGATAATTGAGGCATATAGTAGTCTAGCTAGATACAACCAAAGTAAATCTACACCCAGACATATAATAATCAAGATCCCAGAAATTCAACACAAGAACAGAACATTAAAAGTTGTTCAAGAAAAGAAACAGATCGCCTATAAAGGAAAACCCATCCAAATCATGACAGACTTCTCAACACAAACCATCAAGTCAAGAAGAGGTTGGAGTAAAATATTTCAAGTCCTGAAAAAAAAAACAACTTCCAACCCAGATTGATGTACCCCACAAAACTAGCTTTCAAAATTAATGGAGAAACAAGATACTTCCATGACAAAGAACAACTGAAGGAATTCATGATGCCAAACTAATCCTACAAAGAATACTGAAGGACATTTTAGAAAGAGATAAAAAAGGACCATGGTTCCAGGAACAGCGGCAGAGGGTGGTCACCAAGCGAGAAAGACAATAGAATGGAGGGAAAAGTACACAGCCAATGGTGGGAAAAAAGCATGGCAGAGATGAGCCAGTGCATGTTGGCCCTGACCATTAATGTAGATGGCTTCAATTCGCCAATAAAAAGAAACACAGGTAGAGTAAATCAGGAGACAAGATCCATCAATATGCTTTATCCAACAAACACATTTAACTCAAAAGGAAATTCATAGATTAAAAGTCAAAGGAGATAAAACAATGTTGTATGTGACAGGGAACCAGAAAAAAACATGAGGGGTAGCTTTCCCATCTGCTGCAGAATGGAAAGGAAAGATACATCATTTCTATATAATGGAAAGCTACTCAGCTATAATGAAAAATAACTTTGAGACTCCTGTAGGTAAATGGATACAACTTGAGAGCATGCTCATGGGTGAAGGGGTTCAGAGTCACATGGGTGAACATCATATTGTCTCCCTAGTATGAGAAACTGGGGAAATTAGTGGGAGTCAAAATACAAAATAGAGGTTGTGAAGGTGAAAGGGGAGAGGAGATGACTACAGGGGGGAGGCAATGGTCATTGTTAATCTATTATTCTGTTTTGAAGCCCTGTATTGTTCTCATGATTCTGTTTAGCTTGGTTTTATTGTTTAGTTATATTTGATTTTATGATATTTGATGGCATGGACAGCTATTGCAAAAATAACAAAATGGATTATAGCAACCATTATTGATTTCCTATTATCTTGTTCCAAAGCCTTTATTGCTTTACTTGTTTGCTTTTGATTGATTTCATTCCATTTTGCTTTGTTTGATTTTGTTATGTGTGATGGTATAAGCAGCTACTTTGAAGATAAAATGCATCATGGTAGCCTCTGTTGTATTCCTATAGTCTTGTTTGAAGTCCTGTATTGCTTTCATTGTTTTCTCTTGATTGGTTTTATTCTATTCTGTTTTATTTGATTGTATTATACCTGAGGGTATGGGCTGTTATTTTGAAGATAACAGGAGGCATTATGTTAGCCACTATTGATTTCCTTTCATCTTGTTTTAAAGTCTTGCATTATGTTGTTTTGTTTTGATTGACTATTCTATTTTGTTTTGTTTGTTTTTATTATGTCTGATGATATAAACAGCTACTTTGAAGATAACAAGGTGCATTATGGTAGCCACTGTGGTATTTCAACTGCCTTGTTTTGAAGTCCTGTACTGCTTCCATTGTTTTGTTTTGATTGGTTTTATTCTCTTCAGTTGTATTTGATATTATTATGCCTGATGGTATGGGAAGTTATTTTGAAGATAGCAAGGGGTAACATGGTAACCATTGTTGGTTTATTTTTATTTTGTTTTGAAGTCTTATATCACATTCTTTGTTTTGTTTTGATTGAATATTCTGTTTTATTTGGTATTTTATTCTCTTCAAAAACAAACAGGTCTTTTATGTATAATGACATTAAATTAAATTAAAATTTCTTCAGTCATTACCAAATATGATATAAACACATTACCTTCTCCCATGCTTAGTTATCAATCTATATACTATTGTAGCTGACCCATATGTATCTCATCTGAAGACTTAAAACTTCATTTCAGACCATGTTATTCAAAAAATAGAGGCAGAATAGCACATATGTTTAACCTGTACCATGAAACCAATGTGTTTGCCACCACATTTTAGTCTTTTCTTCCAGGTGTTTAATTTAGGATTATGAATGCATTAGTATAAGCCCTTATGTTTGCCATAATTCAAGACTGCAAATGCCGCAGATATTTATTAGATAGCCTATCCTTTTAAAATTGAAAACTGGAGGCCCTGTGATTAAACAGCATGCTACCTACCACACAGGAGCATTTATTCATTATGAATTCATGCATTATGTTGACATAATGAGAAAATACAGGGATAATTTCAGGTTTGAGATAGGGACAATTACTGTGAAGCAAGGTGTAGCTGATTTCTAGCACACTCATTGCTAGTCTAAGACAGGGACCCTTCATATCCTAAGGCAGAAAAAGGTGAACTGTAAAGAATTTTCATCAAGGAACTAAGGTTACGAGTTGTGCTAGTTAACTGATTATGTCAAATTGAGTAAGAAATGCCCAGCTAAATTAGATTAGCAGGGTGTGGAAGGCCCAACCTAGGGAGGAATGAGGCTTGAGGGACATAAAAGGAAAATGAAGGAAGCTTTACTTCTGTTTCTTTAAAGGAGCTCCAGCCTTGGGCTTCACCTTGGACCAGTCTTCACCTGGCTTCCAGCAAAGACTCTTCAGTCTTTCAGTGCAGACCCTTCAGCCTCCAGAACAGACCCTTGAACCTTCTAGTGCAGACCCTTCAGCCTTCCATCACAAACCATTCAACCTCCTTATATGAATTTGCACAAGACATTTCACTGAGCTCTAGGACTTCGACTATCTCCTTCAAATCTCCAGCTTGCACTCTTCCACATCTGACTGGGTGGCCAGTATACCAATTTTGTAAACTCTTATATATTTGTATATGTTGCTTTAAGTCTGTGTCTTTAGTAAGCACTGAATGATACACAGGGCAAACTTGCAACTTGTAATCTGAGGTTCGAGTGCATTTAGAGAAACATAGCAACTGAGAATTGTTGTAGAAGTTAGCGTAGCTACAAACTGGCAGGGTTACTTAAATATGGATTTTAATGAATCTCTGGAGGTTAAGAATAGATTATATTGACAGTAAGCAGCTACTGATACTATAGTCTTAAGGAACACCATCACAGTTGTATGATTAATTTTCTGTAGAAATTCATACGATTTTTATGGTTGGCATAAGTATCTTTTCTGGGTTCTGGGCAGAGGGAAACAACCATTTAAAACAAGCCAAGAATCATTCCACAAGGAAGCCTACTTACAGTAAAGATGTTTGTCATTGCTCAATGATGAAACTGTTGCAACAAGAGGGGACTCCACCCTATTGCAGCTTCATCAAGCCTTTGTATTTTACCTAAGAGGGGAAGAAAATCATGGTCCACAAGGGTCAGTGTATAAACAGAGAACGCTGTAGTCAGGGAAAGGAGTAAGGGAAAGTGGGGAGTATAAAAGCTATGCACCTGGGCTTGTGAAAATCAGTCCCCAAACATTAACATACTAAATGATTATAATTTAATCATAAGATTATAAAATACCATGCCTTCCCCATACCTTACCACGAAACCACAGGGCCCCAGGATAATCATTGTGTCAAAGCTGAAGAAGTTTTCAAGACACAAACTCTTTCTAATAGGACTTATGCAAGCTCAAAGTCAAGAGAGAAGAAAAATTAAGGACATAAAAAAATTTACACCTCTTATACCTATATCTATACCAAATATTAAACAGAGTCCGATGTCTAACCAAATTAACTTCATCATCGCACAAAATATGATTACCCATTTCTATTACCCAAAACGACTTGTCCAGCTTTCAATAAAAAATTTACAAGACATGACAATAGACAATGAAAACACTCTAAAAATAAAACACAATTGTCAGAATTAGACTCAGGTATAACCCAGATGTTGAAATAGTCAGAGATATTAGATAATTGGTATGGCAAAGAATTCTAAAGAATAAGATTATAAAGAAACAAGATGAATAATGTAAGCAGAGAAATTCTAAGAAATGATCAAAAGAAAGGCAGAAATGGAAACACAGTAATTGGAATTAATAATGCTTTCATTTGGCTCCTCAGCAGATGGGAATGTCTGAAGAAAGACTCAGAAACACAGATTAACACAATATGTGTAGCCGAAGTGAGCACTGTACAGGTTCATAGAAACTTAAACTAAAATGTCAGTGTAAAAAAACGCAAGTTTTAGGTTACTATCTTCAGTGTAATTCTAGATTTTTTAATATATTAATTGGTTAACAATGGTGATTTTTAAATCAGGAGTGGGATTATTGGTGATTTTAACTATCCTCTGTACTTTGCAGAAGCATCTCCAAGGAACACATTTTTCTTTGGCAATAACAAACTGTTTAATGAGTAGAATTTCACTATAATTGTTCATTAGTAATTTCATTGTGTTTTGACATTTAATAGTTTTATAAAATAATCTGATTGGTCACAGAAGCAAAATGAGCAGATGCTAGGATGTGCAAGAGGTTTTGTTTGCTTGTTTGTTTGGGAAGGGGAAAAGTTTTGTAGAACAGGGCAATAAGAAGAGAAGCAAGAGAAAGGAGACAGAGCAGCTGATCCACACATCATCTGAGATTGGATTTGTGCTCTTGTGAGTAGAAAGGTAAGAGTATGTTTAAGCTTTACTTTATGAAATGATAAATGGATGACTAGATAGATAGCCAGGCAGATGTATTTGAGAGGTTTGTGTCACAAGATGCAGCATGAGCTGGAGGAATCCCCTGAGTCATGAACACAAACTTTGGCTGAGAACTGGAAATGCATTAAGCTTGTGGAGACTGCATCCTGTAACAAGGACAGTTTGGGTTGTTTCAATCGACTCCATTTGACACAAGTCATGTGGAGACTGTGGCCCATAGAGAAATAGAAGGACAGCAGATTTGCTGTGGTGTTGCACTGATGAGCATTAGTTATGCATTAAGTTTTTCTGGGTTCAAAACCTATGTTTGACACTTAATAGTTACGAAATCTTGGACCAATTCCTTACCTGTCAAATGAAAAGGCCAACAGCATCTATGGTAGGTGACTGTTAAAAGGGTATTCAATAAAATAATCCATGACAGACACATATCACAATGCTTCACATATAATGAGTTCTCAATAAATGATCATACTCTAACAAAATAGTCCTATATACACAGGCCTGTCAGGGCATCATAAAATATCTGAGGCACACTTAGAAGTGAAATTCTGTCTTCTTATTGTCAAAGACTGATAAACCAATAGATATCTGGGTTATTTTTGTAGGAAACAGAAAATTTCATTAATCAGAAAAGACTCAAGGTTGAACATTTTAAGAAAGAGATGCACATTTTTTTTTACCAAAATGGGTAAAAAAATTCAAACTATTTCACCTCATCCCCATAATATTTAACTTTCAAAATGGAATGTACAGAGAAAAAAAATGAAAATTCACTCTAAATTGTGATTATAAGAACAAAGAAAAATGGAAGTCAGGAATTGGACATACATAACTCTATTCTGTATTTATCCCTGTGGTAAGTCATTTTACATCTCACAGGCTTAGTCACTTAAGGTGAAAACTAAGGGCCTTGAAATATTTATTTTTATAATGAAAAATATTGTGCTGTAAACATCTCTAACCAGGTTATTAGAACAGCAGTCTGAATCCTGGCCTTATACTTATTGGCCATGAAATATTAAGGAGGTCATTTTATCTCTTGGTTATTTTGCTCCATGGGAATCTGACTCTTCAGTCTCATAATACTGAGAAAATTCTGGAAATATAATGTCTTTAGATTTATGTTGACATGCCACTTGTCAATTTGACTGGATCAAGAAACTTCTGGAGAGGCAATTGGATGATGGGGATGGCGTACTAATCCGTGGATTGATCCACTGTTTTTGGCTGGATGTATTCTTAGGAGGTTGGGCTCAGTTGGACAAAGTGGGCTGGTGTATCTTTTGCTGGCACTCTTTTCAACTACTATGGGAGGGTGTGTCTCTTGCTCTCCTTCCCAACTGCTATGAACTGAGCTGCTTTTCTCTGCTATGCCTTCCAACATGATGTGTCTGTCACGGAGCCAGCTAACCATGAACTAAGCCTCTGAAACTGAGTCTAATAAATGATTTCCTCTGAAGTTATATATGTCAGGCAGGTTGTTCCAACAATGGGAAAGTTGACCAGTATACCACTTTAAGACAAATAAAAATATACTATGAATAGAGGTAGTCAAATCATCATTTAGCAGATTTTCATCTTTGATTTGACTGAATTCCCCATGTAGGGTGTTGTCTTGGTTACTTTTCTCTCATTGCTGAGACAAACACCTGACACCCAAAATTAGGAAAGAAAAGGTTTATTTGGCTTACAGTTTCTGGAGATTTCAGTCCCTAATCAGCTGGCTCCAAGGCAGGGTGACATGGCACTGGGGCAACACTTCAAGGCAGCAGCCAGAGCAAAAGGGGCAAATGCAAGCTTCTTCTCCCTTATACTGTACACAGGCCACCCCCCTTCCCACCTTCAGTGTGGGTGTAACACTCACAAAATGTCCTTGCCCTCTTTTGCACAGGATGAGGATATTTACAAAGTAAGAACCCTGGCTCTCTGCTGAGTCTCTCAGCTAAACTTCTAAACTTCTCAAGTTGACACAATGTATCAACCATAACAGGTATAATTCCTTCAACTCATTGTGTTTCCATTCTTGTGTTAAAGATGAAAAAGTTTTGTACTGGAATGTGACCTGCATCAAATCTGTCATTTTATCTATTAGAAAACTAACCTGAGGAGTATGGTAAGAATTTGGGAGAATTATATTCTTTTTCATCTCAGCTCTCCCTAATACTATTAAGTTAATATCTCTAAGACCTATTTTTTCTATGAAATTAGAATTACTTATTCCAAAGAAATAAGTTACTAATTTGAAGCAGATATCCAGGATTTTGATTGAGGGCTTAGAAAAATTTACATGTCTCACAGATCTTTTATTCTTTATTCACATTCTTTATTTTAGTTAAAGTCTTACTCACTTTTTACCACTAGATATCAATAATATCCTTTTTCTACAGTCAAAAATATAAAAATAAATAAATGTATCTGTATCATAAAATAGAGACAGTAAGAGAAATATTCTTATAGAATTTGGCACTCTCATGAGAATAAAAGCAATGAATAATGAGTTGTTTTTAAGTAAGTAATTGCATGCCATTCTAATAAAGGGTTTTTGAACCAGTTAGTCTGCTATTCAATTCCTTCAAATTATCAGAGGGCTCTTAACAACCTTTCCTATCTTCACTGAACTCAGGACATTAATATATCTAATGCTCAAATAATCAGGACTACCCTTTGGTAAACTAAGAATGTGATAGAATCTTTCACAAAACATGTTTTATTTGATCTGAGAAGTGTTAAATAGCAAGGTTAAGTAACCAAAAGGTGGTGAGTTTTACATTTTTAAATAGATAAAACTACTGAATTTATGATGTCTTATCTTTCCTTGCAAAAGCACATTCTGTAAAGAATGAGGTTTATATAGCCTATTTCTTCAATTTTTGATCATCTTACTATCCCCAAATCCCATTATTTATTCCTTTTCTACTGTAGGCCCAGTAGGCTCATGTTTCTGATTGTCCAGGAACTGGAGGCCCATATGAAGCTGTGTGACAAGCTTGAATGACAAACTAATACAATGATTCTAAGGAGCAGGGAGTCAAATCAAAGGTATTTACTGCTTAGCAAGTCAGAGTGATGTTAAAAGAGTTTTACCAAATGCAGGTAGATGTTGAGTAAGACTGTTGAAAATCAAAATTGCTCTGCTTTAAATTTGTTTTAACAGACATGAATTAATTTGCCCATTTATTTGTTTGACTGACATACTAGCCATCTTGCCAAGCGCTAGTGTTAATTATAGTTAGCTGGCCACTGTAAGGGACTGTAGAAATATAGAACTTAGGAGAAAAGGACCTATACTACCCTAGGAGGTCATTATCTACTTTTATTATTTGACACTGAAGGTGTATTTTCTCATTATGGTAGCTAATCAGTCTTGGAGAGACACATGTGATGGTATAATCTTTGTAAACATATTAAAAATAATTGCATCTTATTTACAAACTAGCATCAGTTGCAGTACATTCAGTCCAGACATAAAATTTATGATTTGGTGTTTGGAGCCTTTGTGTGATGAGAAAGTGAGTGACTGGGTTTTTGCTAGTGTTAGGAAGACTTCCACAAGACCTCACATTAATTTTAAATATTATTTTAGGAACCAGATATGAAATATAAACCATTCCTTTAGATCATATGTGCTTACTCAGCTTATGTAACAAAAAATAACCGCATTTACTGTCTTAATGAATCTACTACTCTGTAGCATATTTTATCAGTTTCTAAATACTTGCATCTTACCATTAAAACTGAAGGGAGCCTAGCATTGACAATTCAAATATAATATCTAAAAATGAAAGAGTTCTGTGTAGGGATTATAGCGCTTTCCCAATCGTAAGAGCCACAGTTGTTCTTACCTAGTAGGCTGCCAATTTTAGGAAAACAATAGATGTTTTGAGTCATCAATGCAGGCCCATAAAGAAAGGAAGACATTTTATTCCACAGACTAGCACAATCTCAACCAACAAAACTACTCGATTAACCAACCTGACATTAAAAGCAAACAAAAAAAATGGATATAAAATGTGTAGAAGTGTGAATAAAATAAAATAACACTAGGTTTCGACTTTGTTAAATTTTGCTTAATTTAGTCATACTCTATTTTCAATTTTTTCTTGTGTAAATTCCAGTAGTTTGGATGTCTTTCTAGAAATAATCTGTTCATTTCATTCAGGTTATCTTATTGATTTACATAAAGTTGTTCTAGTGTTCCTTTTTAATCATTTTTCAATGAGTTGTTAGAAAATTCCCCTTTTCCTTCTTGATTTCCATAATTTGAGTCTACTTTACCTAATTTTTCCTAGGTCAGTCTATCTGAAATCTTGTCAATTTAATCTTTCTGAAGAACCAAATAGTGTTTTATGTTTTTTTTTCTGTTTTTAACATTTGTTTTTGTGAACATATAATTGTATATAGTTGTAGAGTATAATGTAATTTTGCAATTGTAAATCTTTGTAGGATATAATCTAATGTTTTAGTAGATATGTTTTGCAATAATCAGAACAAGATATTTAGCATACACTGTATATGACCTCATATACTTATTATTTGTGGTAAGAACATTCAAAATCTTTTCTTCTAGCTAGTTTGAAATATTCAATAAAATATTATTAACCATAATTACTGTCATATGTAATGGAGCACTTATTTCTTCCCAGAACTTATTTCTTCCAGAACTTATTTCTTCCCACTGTGGTTTCAATTTTTTTTAATCTTTCTGTTCAGTTTAAGCTTAGTTTTATCTCCCATTTCCAGTGTTTGAAGATGAAATTTAATGTGGAAATTTAGCCCATTTAGTATTTTCAGTGGTTGTCCTAGGGATTACAATTAACAACCTACAAAATTTAGTTCACATTGATGGTAAGTGAATTACAGCACAACACAATACATATCTTGCTCCATGTGGCTCTGGTTCTTTCTTTTCTTGGAAGTATTATACAGAGGATATCTTTACATGTTATACTACTGTTGTCACAACTTTTTAAATATAGATTTATGCAGCTGTATTTTAAAGTTATTAACAGAGGATACCCATGAACAAAAATATATCTTTTTAATTTTTATTTTAAAGAGAATAAAACAAAACAAAACAAAACAGTAAAACAGAACAAAGCAGATCAGAACAGACCAATGCAAGCGATACAGGACTTCAAAACAAGACAACAGGAAATCAACAATGGCTACCACAGTGTCTCTTGTTTTCTTCAAAATAGTTGTTCATACTTTCACACATAACAAATTCAAACAAAACAAAATAATATAAAACAAATCAAAACAAAAGAATGAAAGCATTACAGGCCTTTAAACCGACAATAAGAAATCACCAATGGCTACCATAATGTCCCTTGTTTTCTTCAAAATAGCTGTTCATACCTTCTCATATATTGCAATCAAATAATACAGAACAGACTTAAACCAATGAAATCAAAGAATAAAAGCATTATTGGACTTTAGAACATGATGATAACAAATCAACAATGTCTACCATAATGCCTCATTTTCTTCAAAATAGCTATTTATATCATCGAGCTTAATAAAATGAGCTCTTGTAAACTCTTTGGGAGTAGTTTCAGGCATGTATAAGCCTATACATGTACATCTATCCTTTCTATGTTAGAGGAAATAACAAAACAAAACACAAGAAAAACAAGAAGCAATAATCACAAGTAACAATAACAGAGGGCCCACAACAATGACAATATAGGCTTTCAAAACAAGGTGGTAGGGGCAACTCCCTCGGGATCCCTTCTGTGTGTGTGTGTGTGTGTGTGTGTGTGTGTGTGTGTGTGTGTGTCTCTCTCTCTCTCTCTGACAGAAGCTTTCTCTCTCTCAATAAATATATTCTGCTCATAACCAAAAAAAAAAAAAAAAAAAAAAAACAAGGTGGTAGGAACATACCAAAGGTTGTTATTATGTATCTTCAAAAGACTTACTGAGATTACCAGATACAGACATACAAAATTGGTCTAATCTTATGAATGTTAACTGTAACAAAAATATATTCATATGAGTTTTTTATAATTACCTTTGGATTTGGTATTCTTTTATTTATCATTAGGATTTGAGTTCCTAGCTATTGTGCTTTCATTTTATCTTGAAGTTCTCCTTTTATGAATTTTTTTTTCTTGACACTAGCAATCAAATTGATGACCTCATGCTTGCCAGTCAGATCCTGTGCTTCTGAGCTATGTATCACTGGCTACGATCTTTAATAAAGTAGATCTGAAAATAAATAAGTCTTTCAGTTTTATCTATTTAGAACTTAATTTTACTCTGCATGAAGGATAAACTTGCTGGATATATAATTCTTGGTTAGTAGTCTTTTCCTTTCAGTTATGGCTTCCATTGTTTCTGCTGAGAAATGGTTAATCTTATAAGTGATGCCTTATACACATTGAGTTGCTACTTTCTGTTTTTAAAATTCTCAAAGATTGAGGTCTTTGACTTTTGACAGTTTGATAGGTGCTCTTAAATTTGCTTTTTGTTTTAACTTAGAGTTTGTGAAAATTCTTGGATATATCAATTCATTTTTTTCATCGAAGTTGAGAGATTTGGGGCATTATTTCTTGAAATATTCTTTTGCTCCCTTTCAGTCTCTATTCCTTCCTTCTGGGAATAACAGTATATATATGTTGATATACTTGATGGCATCCTCAAGGCTTTTAAGGCTTTGTTTTACTTAATTCTTTTATATTCGTGCTCCAAAGACTATCATTTCGAATGATTTGCCTACAACCTCTCCTATTATTTTATTACAAGCTCAAACCTGCTTTTGAGCCCCACTAGTAAAACTTTCATTTCAACTGTGGCATTTTTCATGTGTAGATTTTATTTTGATTCATTTTAAAATATAATTTCTATCTTTTTAACATTTTATAGTCTTCGTCCATTTTCAATTGCTGTAACATAACACCTGAGGCTGAGTAAAGTATAAAAAGGATTTGTGTAGCTTACAGTTTTGAAAGATGCAAATCCAAAATCAGATATATCTATTTGTTCAGAATCTGGTGAAATCCTTGTGATGATCCCATCACAATGGTGGGAACATGTGCGAGACAGTTCATACAGTGAGACAAGTGCCACAGAGCAGAGGCAAGCTGGTCTTTCATAACAACTCATTATTACAGAAATAAACTGAGAATCTTAGAACTACATTAATCTCTTTGAAAGGGGTGACCCCAGCGCCCTAATTACCTTGTGCTAATTCTTGTCTCTTGAGTTTTTACTATCTTAATACCGCCACATTGAAGAACAAGCTTCCTGGACATAAACTTTAGAGAAACAAAATATATACCAACCAGAGCATATATTTAGATATTATTTATGACCTTTATTTCTTTAGCAAGACATCATTTGTAACCTCTAATTCTTTAGACACAATTTCCTTTAGTTATCTGAATACTTTTTAAAATAATTACTTTAGAATTTTTGTTTAGGACTTTTAACAACTTGGCTCTCTTATAGATGGTTTTTATTAACTGCTTCCTAATGTATAAGTCATACTTTTGTTTATTTGCATATCTTATAACTTTATTTTTATACTTGCTATTTTAAGTGGTTTAATGTGGCAACTCAGGATTTTGCCCTCTCTTTAGTATTTGCTAGTGCAGCTAGTTTATGTCATCTGTTACTGACATTGCTGAACTAATTTTGACTAATTCATTTGTCATGTCAGTGAAGTTTCTTCTCATTTACCTGGTAGTCAGCTAATGATTACATAGAGAATGCCTCGCATATCTGGAAGCAATAAATCTCACTATTTGCTGAGGGTGTGTGTGTGACTTTTGAGGGTGACTTTAAAAATCAGCAGAACAGTTCATAACTCTATCCTAGTCTTCAGTATTTGTTGAGTCTCTCCAAAGGCTCAAAGTTGGTGAAAGACAAAGGCTTACGTCTCTTCAGGTATTTTTTCATCAGCAAAACACAGTCCTGGAAATATGAATATTCCTATACATGCATGTTACCTTCTGGATGTCCATGAAAATGTCAGAACATCCCAAAATCCCATACAAATATCTCATTTTTTACATTTTCCTTTAAAGTCCTTTGGTTAGTGTTTGCTCCAATCATTTAATCACAGATTCAAAATATTTTAACAGTTGTCTCTAACTGTTTTTGACAGGTGCTGTGGGGGAAAAATCTGTTTTCACTAGGCAAGTTCTAAGTCAAGTTAAGCGCAAACAACCTAGGCAACAAGAATCATTGTTTAGGTATTAAAGATAACCTTTCTCCGGGCCTGGGTCTTTGGGGGTGCTGCATTACCCAGTGCTCTCCAAATGACTATCACGTTGTTGCCTTCACAGTGATAATGGGTGATTTGTTCTAAAGGCTATTATACAACTGGGCAGGAGGGTATGGGAATAAGGAAAGTTAAAGTGTCAGAGACTTCTTACTGAGATTCAGCACTGTTTATAGTTTCTGATAAGCTTTTGGTTAATTTCCAGAATCCCGAAAAATACTCTGACATTGCTACTAAATATTTCAGTAATATCACAAATGACTGGACCCCTGAGAGGACAAAAGGTAAGCCCCAAGAGTTGGCAGCTCAGGGAGAAATAACAGACCAGGCCAGCAGCTCTAGCTCCAAGAAAAGCCCATGGCTATTGTTTACTACAAAAACAGCATGAACTCACTGAAAAACAAATTAGACAAATAATACCATTCACACTAGACCAAGAAAAGTTAAATACTTAAGAATTAACATAACCAAGGAAGTGAAAAACTTCAATGAAAACTACAATACTCTGAAAACAGAGAAAAAAGAGAACATCAGAAAATGAAAAAATACTCCCTGTGCCTGGATGGGCAGAACAAATATTGTCAAATTGGCTATACCTCCAAAACTGATATACAGATTTACTGAGATCCAAATCTAAATACCCACATTTCTCACAGAGCTAGAGAAAACAACCCTAAAATTCATATGGAACCAGAAGAGACACAGAATAAGCTGTGTTATACACATGTACCAACTCCCCATGATTATTATGTGCTAAAAACATGTACCAATGAGAAATAAAAGTTGAAAAAATTTGAGAAATAAAATCTTTCAATTTATTGACCTACATTCATTGACATTTTTATCCTCATAATTCTATGATTTACATGTGTTACTACAGTCCTTCTTTTTAATATGGTCCTTCTCTATGAAGCACATTAAGCAGCTAAGAAACAGCCTATATCAAGCGGCAGAACTGATACTTGAACCTTGGGGAGTCCAGCTACAGACAGTTAACTTTCTTTACATCAATCAATAAATATGACTACTGGGCAACTCTTTTTGAAACCACAATGTGTACATCAAAACTTTGGACTTTTAAAGTTTAACATAAAAACAATAATGCAGTAAAATTAGTTCTATGGCTGCATATTTCTTTTCCTGTATTGACAGAGTGATACAATTTACTAGAAATTAAGAAAGCAAAGTATAAAGCTTCAAAAGTCTGTAAAATTTCTTATTTTCCTGACATTATTCCTGCTAAATAAATGCATGAAAAGAAACTTGAGAACTTCCTGAAGATCAACTGGAGATTCAGGTCTGGAGAGAACCTGGGCCCCATGGGCAGCTCTTCCTGAGGCCACGTTCCTGCCAAATGACCGTGCATAAACAGTGTGCCCACCATGGAGTCGATGTAGGCCAAATGCTGCATTTTCTCCCAGCACACAAAAGTGGAGACCAAATGTAGGTCAAAGATGAGCGACCTCTAATGAAGCACAGACTTCCCAAAACAAAACAATGCATATTTATTTTCAATCAAATCAGAATGCAGAAGATTGTTGTTCTTCTGGTAGACCTATTTCCTTATGTGGAGATTGCCTGTGAGTTATTTCACCTCAGTTAAATGTTTTGGCTTTACGACTAGCATGATCCACAGTTCTCACTTTCTTGAATGATAGTTCAGTTAAACATCCTGTTCTCCTTCTGCGATCATTTTGATTTTTCTTTTAAATTGCGAACTATCTCAAACTCACTTGAAGTATTGAAATGCTTTGGTCTATATTAAAACCTACCTTCAAAGGACTTCCATAATAATCTCTATGAAACTCTGCTCTCAATTCCATCCACTGTTAGTCTTTAAGCTCCAGGCTAACAAAGCACTAAGTAATATTATTTCTATGAAGGCTTTGTAAGTGATTTTACTCATTTCAGATGTCTTCAAAAGCTTACTTTGATTTCCTGATAACTGTGCATATGATTTCCTTGACTAAAATGCCCTTTTAACTACCTTTTATTGGAAAATTTATTCATCTTATTCATCCTTTAAATGTTACTAGAAAAATGGCCACATATGTGGTTAAATTTCTGACCTCAAACTTTGTATAACACTGGACTTCACATATCCCTGGATAGTTGTACTTACTACACACTCTTGAGTGTTTATTTACCTGTTACCTCTCAAGCCAGGCAACAATTCCTTTGAGGAAAAGGACTGGGCTCCACTCAGTATAAATCCACAGGATCTGGAGAATATGAAGAGCCTAGTGAATCTTTTAGAAATAATTAATAAATGAGTAAAATCACTTTAAATATCATCAATACAAGCAATGGGATTGTTGCACGTCTGACTTTGTAAAAACTCTGTATACAGATTATTTTATAAAGCAGAAACTATTTTAAGGAAATAGATTTGATTACTTTTAAATATGGTATACTATTGTAAGAGGAAACTGATGGGTAATTTTTCTGTTTTTTATTAGTACAGTAGTTTGTTGCAAACAATGTTTGCATTCCATGTTGGGAATGGGAACATGTACATAAAACATCTTAATTCCTTTTATTCATCCACTTTGCAGTTTTCAGTAATATCTGAGAAATTAATTTCCAACAAGTTACAATTCAAATTCATGGACAATACACAGAGACAGAAGCGTTTATTTTCTTGGCATGTGGCTTTAAAACTGTATTCATTTTACTTACATCCCACAACCTTAATGATTGGTGAAAAAGTAGTTTTTAAACATTTTTATACAAGAGATATCATTGAGTTTTATGAAAACTCATTTCCCACACAAAAGGAATAGTTCCACACAAAAGGAATATTGTTAAAATTATTTTCTATTATTCCATTTCGTCTAATGTGCACTGTGTGATGAGTGTATTTATACCATGAGGGAAAACAAAAAGGTTAAAAGTACATTTGACTTGGCAAAAGATTTTAAAACTTTAATGATATCAGTTGCAGGTCTCTCTGGAATGCCAGTTATTTCATAAATCAATTCCTGTAATGGGTTAAGGAAAAAGAAAAAAAAATCTGGTAAAATATTGAAATAATCTATTACAATCATTAACCTGAGGCTCCTCAGGTTGCTGACCAAGTTGTGCAAGTAGCTAAAGAACTCTAACTTAACATGTAAATCATGTTGCTCTGATACAAAATGTCATCCAATGTTAATTTTCTTTTCGGGGGGGTGTAAGGATACTGTTATTCAGGGTACTAAGAGAAGAACACACTTAAACCTGAATGGAAGAGATAATTCACCTCATTTCAGTGAATGTTTATTTCAGAAAATATATTTCCCATCTTTTCACTAAATGAACAATTTAGTTGCTATGTCTTCTTTATATCTTTTTTAAGTGTGGTTATCAGCACATGAAAATAGACTGTACGATCACCTTTTTTACTTGTATATATTCCAAATCATTTTCTTAGAATGTCTCTGAGTATACATAGAAAGGAAAAATATAACATTATCCATAAAATGGAGAAAGTTTAGTTTTCTTTTTCTTTCTTAGAAACCATGGAAATTTTACTACATTTTTGAAATTATATAATAGCAGCTATCACCCAATCTGGATATCTGAGTACCTAGTCCACTGAGGATATTTAGCATATTTTTGAATTATTTATTTGTATTCTCTCTATATTTATTGCATCCATATTTCATTTATATTTTAATCTGTAATTATAGTTTGTTTTAATATTTATATATGCTTAAAGCTGTTATAATAGGCATACTTCAAGAAATCAAATGAAAAATAAAATGTGATTCTAACTTTAGTGGCCTCTACTGATCTTATATTTTGTAGTCGAAATTGTTTTTATTACTAATTTCAACAATGATTGTTTTCGTTCTCACTCCCAAAAAAAGCAACAATAATGTGAATACAACTCCACATTTTCAAAAATCCAGAAACCGAATTGAAAGAAGTAAACAGTTGAAATATAACTTTGGTTAATATTTCCTCAAAATCTAAAAACTCTTTGGAATTGTCAGCTTTCCATTATGCTCCAGAACCAATTAATATAAACTCAGAACTCTCTGTTATGAAAATATAGGTCTTATCTTTATATGAAAGAATACGGAAATAGTATGATACATCTATAACTCATTACATATTATTAAACTGTGCTCAAGTCCCATCCTTTTCCATGGAATCTTTTCAGTTAAAACATTATTACTCATTCAGAAATTCTAGATAATACATATGCATATATACATATGCAGATATTTCTGTAGATTTCTTTAGAATTTATGGCTAAGGAATGAGAAGTCTTTCACAGCTCTAGTATTAGTGTCATTGTTAGCATAAATATAAATTTATTCCATTTTTGTATTTATGAATCCTTAGTGTAGAACCATAACTTCTTTTTAAATTATTAGAACACTTTTAAAGACTTTATTTCAATTTTTGTTGCTATTCCTCTGTCTCATGGAGAAGGCAGAGAAAATACCTAATATTTCTATAGTAATTAAGCAAATCTCCCCCAAGCCCCTGAGCTGTTAACATAAGCCGCCAACATAGAGACACTAATCTTACTCAGGAGGAGAATTTCCCTAACCTCAGCAGCTTAAAGTCCATCATGTTAGGAATTCTGTCATTTGGGTGATAGGGGATAGCAAGCAGTGTAAAAGTAGAAATGCTGATGAAAATCACTGGCTGCCAATGGTAAAGTGGCTCTTATCTAAATATTTAGATGTATCCACCTGATAATAACCTCTGCAAGGGAAAAAGAGTTGTGTCAACTGATTGTCCCTAGTGTTGGTCAATATTTTTATAGCTATCCTCAAAGCCATGAATGTGTGAAATAATCCATACTGATCAGATACATATTCTGAGCCACAGTAAAAATTTAATTTATTTGTCCTTCCTTACAGTTCAGATCCTTCTGCCATGTAAACAGGCATAAAAATAGTAAAATTCCACAGCAAACTAGCCTGTGTTGAGTAGTATTTTCTCTTAATTTCCTTTTTCCTTTTTCCTGAAATTATAATTTAAATCCTAAGGATAAAAGCTAAAAAACTATGCTCAGCTTTTCCTAGCAATTTAGTGCAGCTGTTTCCCCGTATGAAAATCATAAATTTTCACACCTAAAAGTCTGAATTTTCTCCCAGGACAAAGCAACTAGTATATATAGACAGAACACTTATTCATTAATATATAACTTCTTTGGCTCGTCCAAAGTGCATTGCATATGACTGTGAAGACTTCAACTGGGGACAAGTGTATATGAACTAAAAATCACAATTCCAAGTTTTAAAACTTGTTCTTAAAAATCATTTATAGGACACTCAGATCTTTTTTACTCTTCAGTTAAGATGTTGCACTGTCATCTGATTATCACTCTAGCTCAGCACAAGAATTACCATGTGCCCATTTGAGGGACTAGAGATCAAACATTGAAAAGACTTTCTAAATGAGTGAATAAAGTATTTCCCAGCTAGTCTGTGTTTACACTCTGCTGCACAGCTCTGACTAGTCTCAGCACTTAGCAGTATCTACCAGGCACCAATGGACCCAATCAGGATAAATGATGGTGCAATATTTTAAACAGGAGCCAATTATGTGGTATCATTCAGAACCCAAAATCTGAAGAATGACCAAAATCAAATCTTTATTTTTATAACTATATAAATGTGATCCAACATGCTCACCCCTAGTTTTTTCAAAAGAAACATGCTATAAATAAGCAAACTACATCTGATCACTGATGTGTGTACAGAGTCCCTAGATGTCTCACTGAGCTTAATTACAGACCGCTCATAGTAACAGATTTTTAGTACAAAGTGTAGTACGATGTGAAGCTATTTTAGTTTTTGTTCATACACATTGCACTTCTGTCTGATAAAGTAGAAAAATTTGTAGCATTACACAGTAAATTATGTTACATCCATCCTTTTAAATGGCATCAATATCAATATCATCTTCCTTGTTGTCAGACGTACAGTTTTACTTTTTGGTACACTGGTAGTTTTCAAATATTCCAACTCAGTTTCTCATCTTCACCTTGTTTTATTTTCCTCTGCCTCCTTCAACCATTTTATGAATGTTCGCTTTGACATGAATCTTTGGCAAGTTCTTTCAAAACATACTTCCTAGAGGCCTTTTCTGTCCATCTGATAATGACCTCCTCTTCTAAACAGTCTACATCATACATCTCCTTCAAGATATGTGGGATCTTAGAGAGGAGTTGAGCTTGATAACATTGCCACCACACACTCCAAACCATGAAGAAGGTACCACTGAATTTTTTGTTGCTGTGACAGAATCTCAGGAAATGACATCTATATTTCTTAATTTGTTCTCTAATCTTCTCATTAAAAAGAACTTCAGTCAGAACAGGGCTCATGGCTTTTACATCTAGTCTTTCTGCTTCAGCAACAATCTCTTTGTCAGTTGAGTGAATAATGCTCTCTGCTTTCTTTATCTTAACAAAATTAAACATGATATTCACACACATACTTCCAGAGTTCTTTCCAAATTGGGACTTTTGCATGGTCACCCATTCTGTGCCTCTGAGCTTTCTCAATTGTTTCCTCTCCCATCTGTCCTTCTCCTCTTCTTCCACAGCATGTGGGAAAGGACTGATTTTGTTCAGGGTTGGTGGGGTGCTTTGGATATGGAGCCATTTTCCCTGTCTTTGTCCTTTATATTTTTCTTTTCCTTTTCTTTCTTTCCTGTACCATGGTCACTATTCTCAGGTGGATTTTTGAGAATGAATGTACAGTATTTATGATCTGTGTCAAGCATGACTCGATAGCCACAACCTTTACAAGAATTGCTTGTTTGCTTCTTCAGATTTACATGCTGATCTGTTTCAGGATCCTCCTACTCAGGACAGATAACAAATTTTTTATTGACTCCATCCAACATGTCTTGCAGATTATTTGCCCCATGACATCCACTGACAATGTAACAGTCATTCTTTACATCAAATTGAGTCTGTGGTCCCAGCTCACAGCCAAAGTAATCAGAGGCTAAGTGTTTTTGTGATGTCAATCATGTTGACTGTAACTGTTTTGGTTCCATTTTCTTTGCTCTCAACCTTGGCAATCAGATGGGAAATGTCATAGGCATAGAAGTGGTCTGAAATACTGCTGTTGATACGGACAGATATTTTGGCTTATTAGTGACTTTATCTGTAAGATGAAGAGATCTTTAATTGCAACTTTTTTGTATCAAATGTCTAGAGAAGAAAAGATGTTATAAATGACTGCAAAAATTCTTGGTCTCTGACAAAAATTTTGCCTCTGAGGCTGTAAACTTCTTGCTTGTACATTATGTTTCTTCAGTACAGGTACCAATGGCTGCACGACAGCTCATTTTTGTCCAATAAAGACATAAACCCAAGACAGCTCACTCGGAAATAAGAAGAAAATGTCCTGGAAACCCGATCCTGAGAGCAAGGCAGTCAGGCAGGTGTGGTGACCCAACAGAGAGAGGGACTAATCCAGCAACAGTCACATCCACAATGGCAGTGCCTGGCCTGGAATGTTCATGCTCTCTTACTTTTAATTTTTTAAAATGGTAATTAGTCATCAACTTTTATGTCTCTGATGATCTAAAGCATGTATAGAAAGGAATAGAAAGCACTGGAGAGACCTGATTGCTGGCAAAGACCAGAGGAGGTGTTAGAGACCCACCACACATA
>RJWT010007747.1:0-27219 GCA_004365215.1 Cuniculus paca | reverse complement strand
TTAAGATGGAGGTAGACGTGGGCTGAGGAAGGAGGAATGAGATTACCCCACTGGGTTGGAAAGAAGCCATTCTGTGAGCCCCTCACAATGGCCTGGGAGCTCAATAAGTGTTTTGTACCCCTCATAAATGTCCCATTGTATGAAGAAGCAAACCCCTCTTCTGGAATTCAAGATGCATGCAGAAGAAAAGAATGTAAAAGTCTTTCTCACAGAAGAATGTCACTTTGGCCAGACGACTTCACAGGTCCTTACTACACACTGAATTATGACTTATGCAACATTACAATGTATCTTCAATATGAATATGTTCTTTGTTTTATGGAAATCCAAAAAAACTAATTAAAGAAAATTTTAATTTGGAGGTAGTGGGTCTCTTTATAGTACTTTTATATTATATCACTCCCTTAATATAATTTAGTTCCTTTAGAAGATAAGTTTAGATTTAGAAAAGGATATATATATATATATATATATATATATGCTTGTATATGATTAGAAAAGTTCTTGAACAATACGTAACAAAACATTGACAGTCTTGCTTCTGGAGAGAAAGGAATTATTTTCATTTTATACATGGCTTGACCTCACATGTGTTTTATAGAAAAATAATGATTTGATATACTCTCCTCAGTTTTTTTCAGGTCCACAATGATAGGGCAGAATCAGATACAGATGTATAATTAAGCAGAGGACTTAAGTGGTCAGTCACAGAAAATAACCTTACCCAGAGAGATACTATTTACAGCAAAGATCTCATGTGCATTTCTGAGTCTCCTCTTCTAGAGAGCCCTCTGTTGTCTTTCCAGAAGATTTTCCTGTCCCAACTTGTAGATAAACTACAGCTTACTCTGGCAGTCACCCCTTTGGAGTGCTAGAGAATACTTGTGCCTTTTGATATCGGTAGCTAAGCCAGTGGCCTGGCCGACACCTGGGTCACATTCCTTCACCAGACCCCATACCATTGGACCTGGCAGAAGGCCACTATTTCCCTCAGTTGTTGCAGTCAGTCGGGTGATTGACAAGATCTAAATTCTTATTCTGTCAGCCCAGCAGATGTCTGGTACATGGATCATGACTCCACTGTTTTGGCAAATAAGTCATAGATGGAAAAGGGTCAGGTTTTCCTGTATCTTCTAAGAGTGAGACAGTTAGGGAACCCATGGGGACAAAGGGCAGGTATACTCCTTGGCAGTGACTTCAGACTTGCTACCCATTTAAAATATGGTATATATACTTCCTTTTACTATTCTCTCAAACAGTTTCATCAACATCAAAAACCAGGTCCATCATTAAGGCAGGATGCCTTTGCCTTATCATCTTCAAGAGTATGAGTAAGGGTACGGATGAGAAAGCAAAACTGTTGGGGATCATCACAGCGGGACGGAGGACAAACAAACAGTCAAGCCCTCAAGCTGTCACTCATTAAAAGATCGATTTGTATTTTCTTCTGAGGTAGTCAGGGACTTAAAAGCTGCTTTTGTTAAAAACCAACTCTTAGGTTACTGATGTGTAGCTAAACACAGGATAAAGTTTGGTGTCTTTGCTTTCATTTTGTACCTGTCTTTTGCACTTTGGGTCAGATCCCTGCTCAGCTCTGCATAAAGCATGTTTAGGCAGCAGTCCGTCTAAAACTGGTAATACAAGGCTGATTTGCCCTCCATTTACATAACCTGTCTCATCACCCTTCAAGACTAAGAGCATCAAGATAAGAGATTTACAGGGACATTCACCTGCCAGTAGGCACCGAGAAGTCTCCAGTCATTGTCCTAAACCTGCAGTTTCTTTGGACTCCAGCAGAGCCCATGAAAAACTGAGACTTCTCCAAGCAGAAACAGTCATCTCACCCAGACCAGGTTGCCTCCTCAAGCGAGAAAGACTTCTTCAGTACCACACTGCAGAACCAGAACTGAGATAATGATCAACCCAACCCTGAGCCACCTCAGCAACAGCTAAAAACTGGCGGCCTCCTCTGTTAATGCACTCACCTGATCTTCAAAGCCGTGCCCCCTTCAGCTCCTCAGGCCCCCCATTTTCCCTTGCTCTCTAACTCTGCCTAATAAATCAGTCTACACCTCTCATGGACCCATTCTGAAATGCTTTTCTGCGATGAGATGTCAAGGTCCTTCCCTGGACTAAGTTGAAGTCCTCCAGAGAAGGACCTCCCCAAATTCCATCTGGTGATAGGAGCACGGTGCTCCTGTGTCCCTTCAAGGGTGAGACTCATGCATGCAGAAAGAAAACCAGGGCAGGGGAAGGTTTTGGGTGCAGGGGACAGCCATCCCCTGGGAGTCACAGTCACAGCTGGGTGGATTCACTGCTGTGCTGTAGGGAGAGAGTGCCCAGTGCTTACAGGGCCTGGGCGACAAGTGGGCAGCTGGGGTCTGATGTTACTTTGAATTTCAAACAAGCAGTGCAGCTTCTCAGCTCTCAGAGCCCGTGACTGCAGTGTCTTTGACCCTCCAGGAATTCATGTGGGCCCGCAGGAGATAGAATCAGTGTACCCCAGTGCGGCTGCCCAAGAACTTTAGAGATACTGTGCCTTTCACTGTCCAGATTATAAACAGAGTCATACCCTCTAGCATAATAGATGGTTGTCCTGATTGCTTAGAAACAATGCTTTTCATTACTTTGTCCCATTTCTTTTTAAATCTCACTAATCCTCTTGCATTTCAGAAACATTGCTGAGTGGCATCATCCTCCGTTTGTATAACTACTTATGAGTTTCACAGTATTTCAAATATAGTCATCCTATCGTATCTATAGGGGGTTGGCTCAAGATCCCCTTCAAATATTAAAATCCAAGGGACTTCTATCCCCTCTGTGAAAGGGCAGAGTATTTGCATAGAATTCATGCACACTTTCTCATCTTTTAAGTAATCTGCAGATTACTTAGAATCCCTAACACAATGCAAATACTATGTAAATTGTCATTATGTTGTATTACTTAGGGAATAATGAAAAGAGCCTGTACATGTTCAGTACAATCAATTTCTTTTTCCAAGTGTTTTCAATCCTTATTCAGCCTGTAAGTGCAGAAGCTGCAGATTCAAAAGTGTTTGATATGGAGGCTGACTGCACCTGCTTTCATTTTGAGCCCTGTGAGATAAACCTGGCATCCTTTTCTTCATTTGTTCAAGTGTCTGAGGCTAAATGACAAGGGCAAGATTACAAGACGGAAAACAGCAGGAACTTGAACCTAGCATTCCCAGGCGCAGCTCTCCGTCCTCATCTCTGCACCCCCAGAGGATGGAGGAGGAGACCTTCCTCCCTAAGTTTGCCTACGAAGGGGTCTGGGCCTACATGGATACCAAATGCAAGCTGACCTCAGACAATTTACTCTGTCTCTGGTCACCTGCTGGCATCCACAGCCTCAAGACGTTTGTAGTTTTTTGAAACCTGTAAGAAATTCCCCTCAGATGAACAGCCAGATTCTGGCTGAACAGATTGGTCCATCCATGTTATGGAATTGGAAGCCTTGTAGCAAAGAATGTGGCCAGTTTAGGAACTGACCTGGAAACATCTCTGGGGCTCATTAAAAAAAAAAAAAAGAAGCAAGATGTGGAACAGTGTATGTGATGTGCTTGCTTTTGTGGAAAAAAGCAGAAAAGGGGAGATGCAATGCAGACTCGAATATACCTTTATCTACAAAAAAAGGAAGACTAGAATCCAAGCACGGTGGAGCACTCCTGTAATCCTAGCACTAGGGAGGATTGCTGTGAGTTTGAGACCAGCGTGGGTTATGCAGTTTGAGACCTTGTCTCAGAAATAACGAAGTCAATGGTTCATTCCTTTGTATTGCCAAGGAGAGCTTCCCATGGTACCCTTCAGTCCCCGAAGGACACTTAGGTCATCAAAGTATTTAGCCATTACAAATAAAGCTTCCACAAACACTCATTTACATGTTTTTGTGTGAACATAAATTTTCATTTCTTTAGGATAAAGTGCCCAGGTGTACAATTGCAGGGTTGCATGTTTCATTTTTTAAGAAACTGCCCCAAGTGACATTTTAATCTTTCAAACACATTAAAAACAAAACTACCACGAAAACCAAATTGAGAATGTTCAAGTTGAACCTGACCTGGTTCTTCAAGTGAGGTCATTGGAATCCTCAGGTGCGGCCTGGGTGAGTGGTGTCAGTGTTAAACCCCAAATCTCTCTTCCCCTAGGTGTGGTACAGATAACGGAGGTGATTTTGAATGGGATGGTCCTCATGTGTATCGTGGCCTCCTACTTTGTCCTTGCCGGATTCAGCGCCAGCTTTGTCAGTGGGAGCGGCTTTGGGAACAACTATTACTCACCGTTTGAGGGCAGCGAGCTGGAGGAAGTTCGGCGGCTGGACCAGCAGTACACTGTCCTCCGGTCGCCCCTGATATACAGCGGCGTGGCCGTTTCCCTGGGGCTGGGTGTCCTCACCATGGGTGTCCTACTCCAAGGAGCCAAGAGTCTAACAAAACTGCCTGGGAAATGGCTCCTCTTGGAGGCCACCTTCAGTCTCCTTGCGGCAGTGGGCTACTGCGTAGGCATTGGCATTTACCTCCACGTAGCTCTGCAGATCAATTCCACGGACACTTGCAAAAATAGAGAGAGGCTGTACGCACGCAGAGGTCTCACCTGGATGAACTGCCAGCTGGCAGGCACGGACGGAGCAGCAGCCACCTTCGCGAGTATTTTGGTCATTATGTATGGTGTCAGCGTGGTCCTGGCCCTGCGGAGCTACAGAAAACAGAAGCTCTACAACGACAGCCAAGAGCAGCACAGAAATTACGTTGATCCACCAGAGTACCTGTGGTCTGGGACACTTTAAGGAGACCTCTGGACCCCAAATGTCAACCTTCTCCCGGCTGTTTCTCTCAAAAAGGCAGGTCCTTTGAAGCCAGTTAGACCACTGTGGTTTTCACATTCTTGATTTTGTAGGTGCTGCCTTTAGTACCAAGGCAAAGTCAAGTAATAGTCTCATTTTTCCGTTGTGAAAGAGATCCATGATTGCTGACTCAAGGATAGCTTAATAAAAGTGCCGAGAGCAACATCGGAAGTGAGGGCACCCTCACCAGGAAGAAATAGCTCACTAGCCAGGGTAATTCTGAAAAGTGAGAACTGCACATCAAAGGGTAGCAGTTCGAGTCCCAGCAGAAATCGCACCTGTCCTGTCAGAAGTCATCAGCAGAAACGTGCCAACTCCCCCTCTCCCCTGTGTGGTCCCAGAAAATGATTTTCAAGCAATTATTCTCGCTCCCTCCTAGCGGGAAGCACTCTGCTATTAGAGGGGCTCCCAAAGTGCACCCCAAGCAGTTGGAGTCCTGATCCCGGGAAAGAGATGCTTTTAGCAGGCATAGTCCTCTTCAGGACTCCTCCCTCAGCTATTTCCTGCTGTGGCAAATCATTCCATTGGAATTCACTTTTTTTGAAATGTTTCATAAGTTTTTTATGAGGTTTCCAAATACTGAGAAAATGTGTCAAATTAAATGTGGTGTTCAACTGATTTCCAAGAGAAGGCAGCTGATTTTTTTTAGATTCCAGGGGCTTACTGGAGGCCTTCCCGTGTCTGCATTCCCTCTCAGGGCCTGCAGAGTGGGCCTTCAGCATAGAGAGTGACTTCATGAAGTAATTTCTAGCATGGAACCTTAAAGATTAAAGTTTTCAGTAATTTAAATCTTATTATTAAATTCTACTATTTTAATCTTAGTTTACACCAGTTCTCATTCTTTACAACTAGTCTCAGTTTATGTTAGATCCAGCTAGACATTTACATTCATATTACGGAGGTCTTTTTCTAAGCGTTGTCTTGCTTTTCAATAGCTAATCCTCATGGAACCAGTCCAAGATAAAGGGTCAAAAGTGAACCTCGTAAAAATAAATAATAAAAATAAAATTTGGAGGAAAATAATTACCCGGGCATCTGTACTGCTTAATTGAAATAAAGCTGGCCGTGCCACCGAAAGAGATGGCACTGTCACTTTTCTCCTGGAGCGGTGGCTGCAGTGCCACAGTTTCACTGAATGGCAGAGAAGTTCAGCAGCTGCAACAGTCAGATGCCCGCTCTTCAGAGACCAGCATCCCGCACAGACCATCCTCGCCTAGGCGCTACTCACTGAACGTGTCCAGGTTAGAGCTTTGCCCACGTTGGGTTTTGTGCTGGCTACAAAGGGCACTGTGGCCTGTGTGACCCCAGCTTTGTGCCCAGACCCAGTTAGGACCCTGCCCCCGGGAGGCATCCCCACTTCACTGACTGGAGCCCATCAGTGGCTAATGACACTCCCACACCAGTGGTTTCATAATGTTCACAGTGATTTAGTAAACCTGATTTTCCTTACTACCTCTTGCCAGGTAGGCAGGCCAAGGCTTAGTCGCATGTTACAGAGGAGCAGACAAGGTCAAGAAAGATAAGTGGTTTACTTGATACTTAAATTTTCATGGAATGCTCACCATTGCCAAGTACATTACTGTGTTAAAAAAAGCATTCTGTCTGCAGCATCGCATGTAAGCTTGTAGCTGACAATGGATACTGTTATTTCCACTTGGCTCAATGGCAGAGTACTTGGATAGCACTGCGAGGCCCTCAGTTTGATGCCCAGCACCACAGAAGAGGTGGGTGGGTGTTGTGGTGCATACTTGTAATCCCAGAATTTGGGGAGGCTGAGGCAGGAGAATCATGAGTTCTATATCAGCCTGGACTGCATAGACACCCTGTCTCAAACAAAACAAAACAAAACACAAAATCAACTAGCCTTAGAGGGAATGTAACTTGTCTTAAAGCTTTTTAAGTGGCAGAGATAAAACTCAGACCCAGTGAGCCACACACAGGAATGTTTAACGCATGACTAATTCATTCTTATGGCCTTTAGTATGTCAGGGAATACTGCATAAAGTAGAAAACATGCTCAGAGAATTTTGTTGATAGCACCATGGACGAGGAAGATGTGTATCTAATGGAACTGAGGTATAAAAGGAGGTGGTAGTGTAGTCCCTGTATACTAAAGGTGCTCAGTAAAGTTGTCGAGTGTGATGGTGTACACTATTTCCCCATTATCTATTTTTCACTTTTGTCTTTATGGTTTGGGTTTTTCGTCTGAGAGAAACCAAGCATTAATCTTGTGTGTCTTTTTATTTCACTTAACATTATGGTCTCTAGGTACCTACAAATGACTCAAAATTTATCCTTAATTTCAATTGTGTGAGAATACCATTATTTTCTTTATCCATTTATCTGTTTATGAACATATTTGAGACAGGGTCTCACCTTGTAGCCCAGGCTGGCCTTGAACTCACAATCCTCCTGCCTCAGCCTCCAGAGAACTGGGATTACAAGTGTGCACCACTTCCAGCTCTGAATGAAGTCTTTTAAAATGTTCATTCTGCTAAATGAAATCTGCAAAATGGCTTTAACTTGGCCTCTATTTGGAGAGGTAGCGAATATACTTAAGAGATTATGGAATACACCTAATGGGGTCAAAAAGCACTAATTTTGGGTGCTGGGGATTGAACTCGGGGCCTTCACACCAAGCTACAGCCCCAGCCTTTTTTTTTTTTTTTTTTTTGAGGCAGGTTCTCGCTAAATTGGCCAGGCTGGGTTCAAATTTCCCATCCTCCATTCCTCAGCCTCCCAGAGTGCTGGGATTACAGGTATGTACTACCACACCTGGCCTAGAAGCACAAATTCTGAGGTGTAACTGGGTTATGATTATCTTAAGTTCATACTCACCACCATCTCTGAAATCCTAACAGCGAGCCCATTGCATTATGAAAAAGATGATGGCCAGCTTATCTCTTCAGCCCCTATGCGACTTAAGAGGATCTGTACATTGTTTACAGTTGAGTTTATCCTGGTCAGCTGATGCCCTTCATGTAAACAAGGGCTGTTTTCTGACTCAGGAACAAATAAACGAAGTCAGAATATTTTCTAAATTAAAAATCTATTATCTCGGGAGAAAAGGTGCCATTGTTTGGGTATGGTTTGAGGCCCCTCCCCTCCCCGCCGCAAGGATCCACTGACAGAAGACTAGGTCCACAGTATGGTGTTACCGGGTGGCAGCAGAACCCTTGGGACACCACTGGAAGGTCCTTAGTCACTGGGGGGGTTTCCTCTACAGGGGGTTCTTGTGGGGCTCCTTGGTAGTTACTGAGAAGGGATAGATACAAAGCTTAAATTTGGTCCTACCCAGCTTTCCCTCTTCCTGGTTTGAGATGTAATCACCTATCCCCAAACATGCTTCTGCCACTGCTACCCACATGACCTGGCTGCGAGCTGACCTAACGCCAGTGCCATGCTCTCCAGCTGCCACAACTGTGAGCTGAATGAACAATTTCTAAGTATCCTGTGTTAGATATTCTGCTAAAGTGACACAAGGGTGATACAAAAGCTGACCAAAATTACTTATTTTTATCTTAACTCAGCTTCCAAGAGTATCACGGAATGTGATTTCATGTGCTTGTTCTTATCTATCTTCCCATGAAGCAAGAAAGAGCAGGAAAATTCTAAAGGAATTCTGAGTAAGAACCTATTTCTAACACTGGTCACAATGGTACACACCTGTAACACCAGCACCTGGGAGGTCGAGGCAGGAGGATCACCATGAGTTCAAGGCAAGCCTAGGCTACAGTGAGAACCTCACTCCAAAAACAAAAAACAAAACAAAGATAAACCTAATTGCATACACGTTAGGACAGAAAATTATAGCTTCATGATAAAAGTATTTATAAAATAAGCATTCCATTTTAAAACAAAAGCATGAAAAAGATTCCATTTTATTTTATTTATTATTGTTATTGTTATTTTTTACAAACAATAGATTTGCTGCAACATGCTCTGGCTCATATTATTGAATTAAAAAATTTAACACATTTCAAAAAATATCAAAAATACACTATAATGAGTCTTAGGACTACAATACGACGATGATTGCACAAAACCATAAGATATGAGCTCACTGTCTGGATATCCATTGGCAACAGTGAGAGAAAACCCTATAGCATCTGGGAGAGGTGCATGAGATTTAGAATACAAGGAGTTTATGCAGATTGATCACCAAATGAGGGAACAGAGCAGGTTTGACTGTAGCTGCATTTCTCAGTCTAGGAAGTGCTTACCCAACCACAGGGGAAAGTCACTAACTGGAGAGAAAGATTAACTTGCCTCTATGACTGGGGAGCCTGGAAGGCTCCACCTAGAGGAAAGTAAAAAGTGACACAAGACAGTTCTACGGTGATGCTGCAGACATCGCCGAATGGCTTGGAGACTTAATTCTTTATAACTGGTACATTTATTGATAACAGCCAAGTGCTCCCTTATGGAGGTCTCTTCATTAATAATTATTGAATAAATAAAGAAGGTGAGAGCCTGTGGCTTCCAAGTACCTGCGTTTGCTGAAGGTCTACACAGAAAGAGCATCGTTTGATAGTCAGTAAATCAGCCAAACCTAACTGGCTCCATCTCCTGGAAAATAGCACTCAATACAAGCAATTGTAATAGCACCCAGTGATAACCAAGCTGTTCTGTACGCCAGGAAAATGAGTTCGCCAACTTATTGCACAAGTACAATCTACAGTAGTACACGAAAGCCTTCGCTGTGTCAGGAGTGGTAATTCAATGACTTGACCACAGTAGCACTGTCGTTTTATGTCATACTACCATTCGAATTTTCAGATATACAGCCACATGTGTTTTCCTTTCCCTGCAGGACTCCTGAACTGCACCCACAGTGAGAAGTGTTCCTTCAGAGGTACACGCAGAGGCCAGGATCTCCATGCTACAGGTCACCTGTCCACCTGGTGACACACCCTCTGGGTAAAGTACTGGGAAGATTACACTCACCTGGAGAAAGATTACTGGCTTTCATTGGCAGCCTACCCAGATAACAAATCTGTAAATTACCTCGTGGGTCAAAATAGGTATGTGGTATATTTTGGTAATGGTTATGGCCTTTTCGCCCTGTTTTAATACAGAGCAACTGTAGAAAGCCATGAATGAAAGGAAGTTGCAAAACATAATCAGTTTTGGTATAGCCTACATTAATAGTTTTCAACACAACTGAATGTGTCCCAAAAATAACACTACCACATAAAAATACATTTGGAATTTCAGAGTTCTGCTGACCAAAAAGTAAGTATGCTTTTTTGGGGGATAGTACTTGGGAACTGAACCCAGGACCTTCACATTGAGCTGCATCCTCAGCCCTTTTATTTCTTGAGACAAGGTCTCACTAAGTTTCCCAGATTGGGCTTGAACTTTTGATCTCCTGCCTTAGCCTTCCATGAAGCTGAGATTACGTGTGTGTGCCACCATGCCTGACTACTACACCTACTTTCGGTAAGGTCATTGC
Source organism: Cuniculus paca (assembly GCA_004365215.1). Taxonomy (NCBI): domain Eukaryota; kingdom Metazoa; phylum Chordata; class Mammalia; order Rodentia; family Cuniculidae; genus Cuniculus; species Cuniculus paca. The sequence continues at coordinate 16,903 of RJWT010007747.1, read as the reverse complement.
AGAACTGAGTTTTGCAGTGGTTCCAGTAAGTAGGGTGGGAAACAAATAGAAGACAAGAGTTCACAGATAAAATACTTTCTTATGATATGCTATTAAAGTGGTATTTTCCCAAAATAACTGATTTTTTTTACATCATTATTCTATAACCCAAAGGTTTGGCTGTCTTGAGTAGGAAGATGTTTTACATCACCCATTACCTACAATCTTAGGTTTTTCCTTCACTTTTTTTCATTTTCCCATATAAAAATAAGGTGGCAACACACTACTGTTCCCATCTTTTAACAGCACCTAAACTTTGTATGAGCCACCAAGTTCTCCACTTCAAATCAAAGACCTGAGTTCTAAAGTTTTTCGGTAGCTGACCAGTAGTTTGACAGACAGAAGTCAAGTGTTCCTGATGATCTGGGGGTTCAAGTTCAGATTCTTGAGGAGCTGATCAGGCAACCACTGGAGTGGTAACAAAATACTCCAAGAGTGTACCCCACTGACACATGCACATGGGTATGGGACTTCTGAGGAAATGGAGAGACAACTATTTGTGGACAGGTCATTTGATTTTTGACTATTGCTTTGAACAAAAACTTTTCCTAAAACACAAATGAATAAATATACACTTTCAACCTTACATTTAATGTTTTGTTTCTGATGAAACAAAAAGAGTTCCACCCTATTTGCTTTTTAGTTGTGAAATATTCTAACATTTCAAAGCACATTTCCCATTGAGTAAAATCAAGCAATGGTAAAATTTGGTAGGAATTCATTTTTCTAAGTAACTCTTTCAATGGAAAAAGTGACAAATATGGAGGAAACTGCATTTTGCTCAGATTATGTGGAATGTGAAAATATATTGTAAGTTTTTTGTAAGCTTAAAAAATTTCTCAACTTAAAAGTCTTTCTTATATTGGTATTGAGCCCATACTCTGAAACCACATACAGTGATAAGTTAGTTCCGAAGGGTGAATTGTCCAACATGAAAGAGTGAGCTCCCAGTGGGCCATCTCTCTGTTCTAGAGAAAGAAGGAACAAACTTAACTTGTGAGCTCCACCCACCTGATCTCATTCAGCCTGTTTCAGAGTCATCTGCTCTAACTCCGTTACTTGGATACCAGCAGTGCTGGTCTTGGCCCTACCAGGTAGCTGATGGCCAACTTTACCACATATTAGAGAAAGAGGCCAATCCAAGTGCCCACATTGTGATCTGCTGGAATCACAAATCCTAGTAGGTGTCACAAAGACTGATTCTCTTTCTGACATGGGGAAGCAGTCTTAGTCATCACTTCTTCCCCATCTTCATCACCCAAGAAGATCCTACTACCCCAAGATTCTCAGGAGCTTTCACCGTCTGACATCCAATAGTTCAATTTCCAGGGCCCTTCTACGTACACTCAGAGAAGGCTCCAACACCCAATTATCTTTCTGCCTATGGACAGAGGTGCCAGGCTGCCTCTAAGAAGATTGGCTCGAGTGCAGATTCAAAAATAAAAAGTTCACAGTCAATGAAAAGTGCTCTCATTACATTACATACATAAATTATCTGTTTGATTGGTTCTACATCTCCAATAAACATCATTTTGATAGGCTGTATTCTCGTAGAGAAGAATGAAAAGCCATGTGACTAGTCACATCACACCCCATTAGTTAGTCTAAGAGATAAGGTGATTTCTCTGTCACAGAGATCCAACAGCAGCAATTAGTAAAAGAAATAAACCTTCAGTTACTTCCTCCACAGAAAAAGTCCCTTTCCTGCCCAGGCAGGCAAATTCTCAAAATGATCCTAGGAGAGAAAGGGTTAATGGCAGGTGGTAGGACTCATACAGAACAACGTCTGCTTTCTTCCCAGTAACTCTGGGAAATCCAATGCAGGTTAAACGTGAAACTTAACACTGACATGGTACCGGCTCATTCAGAGCCAGGCCCTGATAGCTGTCATCTTTTTTGGCTCCAAGTTCTACTCCATATATTTACGGTTAGAAACACAGAGGCAAAGTGCCTCTGAAAAGTCCACTCCCCAACCCCACACACCCTCCCTCACACTGTGCCCACGCAGGGGCAGAGTCACAGCGCAGTGTCAAACTCCTCTGGGGGCTCAGTCCGATCCTCTTCATGGGGTTCGGGCTGGGGCCTGCTTTCCTGGTGCTGCTTCATTTGCTCCTTCACTTCTTCCTCCAGGTCACGAGGCACAACAAACTGATCCTCTGGTTCCAGCTGAGTGGGGGCAGCAAAGTAGCCAGTTTTCCTCTTGGGTGCTTCGGTAGCCACTTCTATGAGGTTCAGACTGTCTTCTAGGGGCACGATGGAGCCATTGGAGAGCTTCTTTCCATACAGACAGGAAGTGGAAGGAGATTTCTGTAACTCCATCTTGTCCTTGTTCAGCGGCGTAAGTATGCCACTATTCACACTGTTCTGTCGTCGGATCCCAAAACACAACCCTCTAGGGTGTTCCTCAGGATACGGGGTGGAAGAATTCTCTTTCAGAGTAGGAGAGTTCTCAAGATCTCTCCCTCGGCAGCAGTGGATGTCTACTTCTACTTCCACCTTGCTGCCATTGGTTATGACCCCTTCAACAGGCTGGTCATCATCACTGTCCAGGCCATTGTCAGACTGATTACTGGAGAAGGTTGCACAAGAAGGCTGGCGCTGAAAAACCCCAGAGGTGGGTATTGGGTGGAGGCTGCAGCGCCTTTCTGGCCTTGGGACCAAGCCAGCCTCCAGGCCTCCAGTGTTGTGCTCATCAGAAGCAGTGGAGCCCACCTCACTGCTCACCTCAGAGGTGGACATCTCACTGCTGAACTCTGAGGCAATACCACTACTAGAGGAAGGCGTGGCTGGTTTGGGGGCATCCTTGATAGTGGTGGTTGAAGGAAACCCCACAGGACCTGGGAGAGTAAGTCCACTCATTTCACAAGTGCAGCCTTCCTCACCAATGTTCAGATAAACCACCATTGCTGCCACATTGTCCTGACAACCATAGCTCTGTGCTAATGTGCACAGCTTCTTGGCAGCTGCCAATGGATCTTGCACATGACGTACTGCATTGACAGCCTCTATGTAAGACAAGTGTTCCCACAATGCTTTGTTTCCAAGAATCAGCAGCTCATCTTGAATGGTAAGCGAAGTAGAAGATATGTGAGGCTTGGGGAGGATCCAAGGGTACAGATATGTACAACCCAGCATCCGAGTACAGCAAGTTACCCCATTCACTTTGTTGTCCTAGAAATGAGCAAAATACAAATGGTGAGAAAGCAACAATGACATGCAATTTTAGATCTTTCACAATGGTTAGGGATCCACAACAAAGTAGATTTTATATATGATTTGTCCTAGGATCAGTACAATTATAAGTGAATTTACAAGTATAAATGTAGAAAGAGTTTTTTAAGACTCTAAAAATACAAAACGCCATATGACTAATATACCAAAAAGTTCAGAAGTCTGAAGGAAAATCTAATTCAAATAAAGTAATTAAAAGGCAGTACTATCTTAAAAGACATTTGTTCTTACATGAAGCACAGGCTTCAGCATGTCCTTAAATTAAGAAACGTGTTATAAAAACTATTAACCAGAACTCTTATCAGTTTCCCACCCCTAGTACTCTCAGGCCAAAACTAAGATGAATCATGAAAAATGATTTCTTAAAGGCACAGTTGGGACTGAAAAGATTTCCAATGGATAAGAGAATATCAGTGGCTAAATCACTAATCACAAAACAAATTCCGCCTAAAAAAGGGAGCTGGAAATCTACCTACTCTGTAGGGATGGAATCAAGAATGAAGAGCAACTCAAATTAGAACTTACATAATTCTAAACTTAAACGTGGTTGCAGGTTGGGAATGTTTATATGCTGAACACTTTTGTTACTAATTAAAAACAACAACAACAACAACAAAAAAAAAACCAAAATTCTCAAGTCATCAATGAATTGATTTCATAATTGTAGTCATTCTCAGTAAAAACCCTGATTTCTCACTTTCCATAATTTGTCACAAACACTAAAACTTAATTTTATTCACCTGTAAAATGGAAATAAAAGTATTTCTTTCACGGAAGTTATTAATAAAATTAAGTAATTTCATAAGGGTATAATGCTTGATAAATGATGCAAACAAAATGTGGCAAAAATAAAAAAAAATTTTCCTACTTGTCTAGGATGCCCTAAGAAAAATATAAACAATAAATATCATTTAAATTCTATAAAAACAGACTAGTCAAAGAAAAGTTGTCTTTTATCTTTCATTTCTTTTGATTGGAAGACCTTACTAAAGTTAATGTATCCCAATTCCAGAATCCTAATAGTATCAAAAACATAATGATACTTGCTGGTTTTGTACTTCCTGGGGTGGAATCTAAGGGAGCCCAGAAATAGACCCACACAAATAAAATCAACTGATCTTTGACAAAGGAACAAAGGGACTACTATAGAAAAAGGGTAGTGTTTTAAACAAATAGTACCAGAACAACTAGACATAGCCATTAAAAAAAAAAATCCAGAGCCAGGGACACGGCTTATACTTTCCACAAAAATTAATTCAAAGTGAACCAAAAATCTACATGTAAAATTCAAAACTAAGCCAGGTGTGGTGATGCATGCCTGTAATCCAAGCACTCAGGAGACTGAGGCAGGAGGATCGTTGCAAGTTCAAGACCAGCCTGGGCTACAAAGTGAGCTCAAGGTCAACCTAAACTGTATAGTGAGATCCTGTCTCAAAAAGCCAAAAAAAAAAAAAAGACTCTTCAAAACTATAAAACTTCTAGAAGATAACAGAAAGGAAAATATGATGACCTTGGGTTTGGTGATGCATTTTTAGATAGAACACCAAAAGCACAATCCATGAGGAAAAGAAAAATAAACTGATAGCTGGGACTTCACTACAACTAAAAACTTCTGCTCTGCAAGATACTGCTAAGAGAATGGGAAAATAAGCCTCACGTCAAGAGAAAAATTTGCAAAACACACTATCTGATAAAAGATCTGTTTCTAAAACAAAGACATCTCTTAAAACTCAACAACAGACAATCCGTTTTAAAATGGGCAAAAGATCTGAAAAGAATTCTGCTTCGTAGTAAATAATGTTCACATGCTAAAGTCTCTGGAAAAAAAAAAGTTAGGATAATTTCTTAAGAAAGAAAAAAGCAATAAAACAGTAGAGATATACTTCATTACCAAAAAAGAACTCTGAAGTATACTAAGTCATATAAAGTACATTATAAACAGGAAAAAATATTCTGAAACTTGACACTTCAGAATGGGGATGTCAAACTGTAGAAGTCAGTCATTTTCTATTTGGACTAACAAAGCAAATGAGTTGGGAGCTCAGGGGACACAACATTCATTTTACTTGCTAGCTATTCGTTTAAGGGATGATGAATTGGGACTTTCCATTTCTTTGCGGCTTTTGTTGTTGTTGTTGTTTGTTTTTGAGACAGGGTTTTGCAATGTAGTTCAGGTTGGCTTTGAACTCACTATACAGCCTAGGCAGCCTCCGAAGTGCCGGGATTACAGGTGTGCACCATCACACCCGGCAGGACTTTTCATTTCTAATTAATTCTGCTTTTTTTTTTTTACCACTAACTGCTCAATAGATTTTTTTTTTAGTCCCATTAGTGAAACCACAAAAACTGAACTTTTATCTGGATTGAACACAATTTACAAAGCATGACAGAAAGAAAACAGACTTCATGGCCTCTACATAAAGCAACCTTCACTAAGATTTTAGGGAACAGAAGTGACTGGCAGAGTGCGACATACCTCTGTTATGATGGCTTTTTGGTCCTTCACTCTTTGTGCCTCTTCTGGGTCCTGTTCCAGGCTGAACACCTTAGAAAGAGGTACTGGCTTCCCACCTCGGCATAGGACTGCCTGGCATGTGCCAACATTAGCCACAGTCAAGCTAAAACTACCTGTTGGATCAGCAGTGTCAGGGCGGATGTAGCACAGGAGAGCAGAGGAGCCCAGCTTCTGGCCAGCCATTCCTAACTTTCTGTTTTGAAAAAAGGGAAAATGAAGACACAGTAGCTAGTTTTAGAAAACAGTTGTAGTCCTTCATGTCCATCATTTGCTTGTTTTTCTGCCATGAGAATCATGAAACAGCCTAACCCTTATCTACCTGAAGGCAGACTTCTGATATGGGTGATGGTGGTATGGAGTTATGCCTTCCATTTTCAGGTAATGAAGAAAAAAATATAAAGGTGTGGGGGGGGCTGGAACATGGGCATCTTCCTGTACAGCTTTGTATCTGATCAAAGACTTCCTAATTCAGGGCTTCAGAAACTTCAGCAATCATCTAGAGGGGCTGGTAACTGAGCAGATTTCTGGGTCCTGCCCCTAAAGTTTCTGCATCAGGGATTCAGAGGCTGGCCCAATAATCTTCATTTCTAACAAGTTCCTGGGGGTGCTGTAGATGCTGGCCCTGAAAAAACACTGAGAAATCAGTCAGGTTGTCAGTTTTTCTTTTTTTTTTTTTTTTTTCTTTTTTGAGACAGGGTCTTGCTATGTAGTTTGGGCTGGCTTGAACTCACTATGTGACCCAGGCTGGCCTTGAATTCACAGTAGTTCTTCTGCATTAGTCTCCTGAGTGCTGGGATTATAGGCATGCACCACAATGGCTGGCCTAGCTGTCAGTTTCTTGAAGGAAGGACCATAGTTCTTGTGTTTGTCCCATATACATGGCATCTATGTTCCCCCACTTAGGATACCATACTAACACAGCAAACACTAGTAGGAGAATCGAGTGCCAAATTTCAACTCTGCTATTTATTGGCTGGAGATTCTCAGCAAGTAATTTCTCTCAGACATTCCTCTGACAAAGTATCTACCTGTTTGACTTGATTTGAAAATTAAAGACACAGGGTAAGAAATGCATGGAACAAGTGCCTGGATCTTGGGAGATGCTTCATGAATTAAGGTCCATTTCCCAAACCCATTATTTTGCCAAGTTTCTAGCTCAATTCTACTGAAAAACAGATTCCTTCCACCAACACCATGCTTCATGTTACAATGACAGATAAAACCAGCTCGAACTCCAGGTGGTTCCATTCAGCCTTCATTATAAGTTAACCTCTCAGTTATTCACATCCTTTCTGCAATTCACTTGATGTACAAGATGCTCCATTAGCTACCAAGAGATTTTCTTTTTTCTTTTTTTTTTTTTTTTTGGTACTGGGGAATCAAACTCACAACCTTGTGCTTGCCAGGCAGGCACTTACACCACTGAGCTAAATCCCCGGCCTGCTACCAAGAGATTTTCAATAGTTTGATTATAGAGTTTTGCCCTTAAGTGGCTTAGGCTTGAATAAGGTTAGCTGGATAAATCCTAATAACAAATACTCTAAATGTTTGAATCTAACCAGTGCTTGTTAACCCTTCCCAGGTCACTGATTCTTTGGAGAATCTTATGAAAGCTTAGCACTTTCCGTCCCAACATACACAAATACATATATGCATCACAACCTCTTGCAGGTATTTTCTGAGTTTCCCACATCCTCAGCAGCCTTTGAGTTCAACAGAGAAGAGAGATCACTCCACAGACTCCTTAAAGAGCTAAAGTCCCCACACCCCCTGCTAATACTGAGCCCAATTATGGAAGAAGGAACAGGAGCACTCCTGCATTTGTAATTTAAACCTTGACTTTTGCTTTAGAGAAATTTATTTTCCAAAAGCAGAACTCAGGAATTATTCAACCCACCTGCTTACCTGTGAGATACCAAGAAGGTGCTGGCCATGAAAACTGTGTCATTTGCTGACTGCTGTATTTCTTCCAAAAGCACATCTGCCATTGTGCACTGCAGCAGGCGAGGAAGCTCCTCATTTCGGTCCCCATCAAACATGCCATACACAGCTCCTACTCCCTCTGCAAAGTTATCCATAGCTAGGGTAGACACACACAGCCTAGAGAAGAAATATAATAAGATGGTACAATAATCAAAAAAAGCTAATGGTAAAAAAATTATTCTTCAAGGAGTACTCTTTAAAAAAGTATCAGCTGAAGATGAATAGTATTAGTGGTAAATCTTCATCTCTACAAGGAAAAAAGGCCCTGGATAATTGAGCAGCGTCTGAATGAGTTGCTGTCCTTAAGAAAGTGGGCAGTACATATTAGCTTTGCTACGCTGTCCAGGGCTGGAAAGAAAATATGTTTTCCTGCAGCAGAAATTAAGGATTAGTTTTGTCAATGCCCTTCAGCCAGAGACCACCGGGGCACATCTGTGGTTCAAGCTGCGTTTACTACCCCTTGTAGCAAGGAAGACTGCACCCCTATGGAACCCTGGAGTACCTAGGGAAGGAGGTACTAGAAAAAACCTTGTATGGGTTGGGCTATTTTGGGGACAGTCTGAGGAAGTGAAGGATCACACCAGATTTGGGACTGTCACAGTGCAATAAATCTTTACCAGTAGGGAAGGAAAATGAGCACAAGGAGAAAGGCTCTAGAGGGGGTATCTGGTATATATTCATGTTGTTTTTATTTTATCAGGGTCCCAGAAGGAGCTAATCTGATATTGATGTTCTGTGGTCTGTTTATGTACAACACAACAACATGGCCTCGCTATAAGCGTCGGACCCATTCCCAGACACCAGGGCTGCCCTTTTGCTTTCTCAAGTCTCCACAGCTCACACACTCACTTATTTCTCTGTCCTGCCATTTCAGCCAGTCCATGGCTCCAGAAAGTTGATGTAACTGTAGAGTCTGTGGTTGGCAAAGGTTTCTGATCAATTTTTAGGGTTGTGATATGGCTGTGGGAGGTGGAGAAAAAAGAGATTAAACCATATTCTCTTCTGTATGTTATAAGAACTATCTCAACAATAACATATTTTTTAAAATAAACTCTTGACAGACTAAAATGCATTTCCAGCGAGACTGAATGAAAACAGTATGATGAACTCCTGACTCAGACAGAAGGGGAAAAAAGGAAAAGGGGCAGAAGAAAAAAATAAGGACCAAATATTGTTACAATTCATGCAGAAAGCACAATGAAGATCTCTAAGTGTCAACCAATTGTCTACTTATTCTAAGTACTATGAGCAAATGAAGTTTGGTACGATGAGTGAACTGTATTGTTCCTTAATTGTTCTAATGTGGCCTTCCACCTGAAATATCTATGTCTGCTACATAGAATCATTCAGCATGGATAGTGGCCACAGAGCAGTACCAAAATAAATAGATTGACTATTGTACAGAACATTCATTCTTAACTGAATAAAGAAAACCTAGGGACTTTCTTGCCTACTTAATTCTATTCTCTTAATTAACTGAGACTGCCGCAGTCCTAACAAAGATCCCCAGATGGCTAGTGGGCCTCAGAACACAAGTGAATTCAATTTCAGAATTTTTACCACCTAAACATGTCCAGAGTCTTGTGTTCCAGAACCAGATTTGTATTTCCAGTCAAGTCAAGATCTTGTAACGTAGCAGGCAGAGCCTCTGGAATTAGGATTTCTGTCAAATCATTGCAACTTAGGTCTACAAACTGAGAAGAAGTAGGAAAATAAATAAATAAATAAATAAATGATAGTTTTTTACTTCAAATGCTCTAACTCCCAATATATCCTCAAAGGGGAACTTAATTTCTTTCTCACCATGAATTAAGTATACTAAAATCCCACATTAAGCATGTTAGAAGGGAGCACTATCTCTTCCTTAGGAGAAGAAAGTAATTTCATTCACACATCTTTCTTCTTCCTTATAAGAGAAGTAGCTCACTCACGCCCTTAAAATTTTTCCCATAAGGACATCATTCAAGCACATAAAAGTACCTGGATCTGAGGCAACTGCAGAATTTCTGGGAAAATGCTGATGTTGTTGGAGTGTGCAACAAGGGAGTGCAGCCTTTTGCAGTTTGCTATGGTTGTGGGGATGGTTTTAAGCTTGTTCCCACTTAGGTTCAGTTCCTCTAGTTGCTCCAATTTGTTTAGCTTGCTGGAAAATAAACACCAAAATACCAGACTGCATCAAAAAAGAACGGCTTCCAAATAAGTGCTATTTTACAGCATCAGCAGAGTATGGCAAGTTGACCTGGTCCACTGCAAAGGACCAGTGAGGAGGAACCAACCAGACAAAAGCCACTAATAAGGTGACTGCTCCTGCTACATCTCAGGCTGACGCACTGCTGAGCATGTTTCAAGGGCTGAAACTGCTCCTGCTTCCTCACAGTGGCTGGGTATACACATCTTCCTGATGTCTGACTCACAAGAAATGACTCTAAGGCATGAAACTACATTTTTCAAATTTTACAAATGATGCTACATGAAAGAAATATTGTTTAATAATTTACTTTTTAATACGATATTAAACATGTCCCATATCCAAATCTCATTCTTTTATCTTATACTATTCCCCACCTGAATCTGAGTTATAAACAGCAATGCCATATCCATATCTCAATCAGCTTCCTACCAGTGCCCAGAACTGTGCTAGATTCTGAAAACTGTCCAAAAGAAACAAGATCTGGATCACACCTATTCAGTTTTAACACTGCTCAGGATATGACCTCACAGAAGACTATTCAGTATGGAATATACATTTTCTTTAATATGCTGCTCCCAAATTCCCTTTAGCTTTACTATCTGTAATTGGATTACTTTAATTTTGTGTTATCTCCTGTTACTTCTCACCTTTACTACTACTTCCTTAACTTTTTATTTTCATTTATTTTTTATACATATATATGTATCGGGAATTGAACTCAGGACCTTGCACTTGCCAGGCAGGCACTGTACTGCTGAGCTATATCACCAACCCCTTTATTTTTTTATTTTCTTTGATGTGTTTTCACTTTTATATCAGCCTACATTTGATCCTCCCACAATTAGTGTCATCAAAGCCAGACATTGTGCTGTACATCTATAATCCCTTGGGAGGCTGAAGCCGGAAGATCAGGAGTTTGAGATCAGTCTGGGCTACACAGTGAGTTTAAGGCCTGCCTAGATTACATAGTGAGGCACTGTCTCAAAAAAAAAAAAAAGTGCCATCAAACTGGGTGAAATACACTAGTTTTTTAGGGGTAAAGCTGGTATTACTCAACAGCTTCAGTAACAGTCTGATATTTTCACTTTATGTGAAATATTTGAGGTCAACTAAATTAACCTGATAAGATTTCAAGATATCTACTACATCCTTAAATTAGGATTCCACACTAACCTTAAATTCCAGTTTCCATTCTTTTAAGGAAGTAATATATATTATACTGCTTGCCTTCTTAAATTCTATCTCATTTTATACATGTTCATAAAATTATGATTTTAAAATTATTTTTCTTGGCCAGGGATTTAGCTCAGCAGCATAAGCACCTGCCTGGCAGGCAAGAGGTCATGAGTTCAACTCCTGGTACCAAAAAAAAATAAATAATTTTCCTTTCTCTTTTTTTTTTTTTTTGTGTGTGTGACAGGGTCTCACTATGTAATGGCATTGAACTCTGTAACCTAGGCTGGCCATGAACTCACGGTAGTCCTCCTGCCTCATTCTCCCAAGTGCTATCATTGGCTGCAACACCACGCCTAGCCAATTTTTCTTGATTTATCACACTTCTAAGAAAATTCGTAAAATAAACTGAGAATCAGCCATGAGTGGTGGCCTGTGCCTGTAATCCCAGTAATTTGGAAGGCTGAGACAGGAAGACTGTCATGAGTTCAAGACCAGCCTGGACTACACAGCGAGACCCTGTCACAAAACACTAAAAAAAACAAATTTTTTAAATTTAAAAAATAAAAATGAGAGGTCTTTCCTATTCAAATTATATATGTGTGTGTGTATATATATATATATACACACACACACACAGACACATGGAAATTCAGACATTCAAATAACTTCATGTAATATTTATAATTCCATCAAATCTCATGTCCCATGTTCTTACTTTTTGAAAATATGATTATTTTAAAAATATGACTTTTGAAACTGTCTCCACTGCCACTAAATAAAAATTGACAGCATTAATTGTCTCTTATGTTTCATACAAACATAAGCTGGCTATAATTCTCTCCTCCTCCAGGCCTAACCCAACCCAGGCTCTGTGCAATGCAGCCAGTAACATATGCATTTCTTTAACACCATGCGTTTGTAACACTTCATGGCAACTGCCTAGATACTTGTCTATTTCCCCAATTTGATTACAGGTTCCTTGAAGGCAGATTATAACTGTTATAAAGATTTGGCATATAGCACATATATACAATCATTAAATACATAAAACAAACCTAGTAAATTTATCATTTTATAATACAGCACTGACAAGAAAATATTATCTTCAGAATTATTTCATAAGCTTGTCTTTTTCTAGGTTGAACATTCTCCGAACATTATTAAATAATTAGAACTAAAAATTACATACATTTTAACCACAATTTCTTTGGTCACTAATATCTAACAGCTAAGTACAAACTACTAGAGTGAGATTTTCCCAGTGGACTAGTGAAATCTAGCATCAGTCAGTTCAAATAAAGAAGTATCATAGCAATGTGGGTATAATTTAGCCTGACAAATGCAGAATTAATGTTATGACTGAAAAGGATCAAAATCTGCATTCATTCACCTTGCAGGAAAGGTCTGCAACTGGTTGTTTGCGAGGTGCAAGATCCGCAGGTGTGGATGCCCAACCAGGACAGGGATGCACTGATCTGTCAGGAGGTTGTTGGTCAGGTAAAGCAGCTGCAGCATGCTCAGGCTCTCCTCCCCAGTGCACGCAGAAGGCAAGAACTCCAGACTATTTGCAGATGCATTCAAGTATCTGAGACTGACACAACAGAAATCATCATTTCTTTTCTGTTTGTTGTCTTATGTAAGAACTACCATATTCTCTGAGTATGAAATGCTGCCATTCCAATCTCCCAAACTAAAAAGTAAATTAAAAATAAAAAAGTGAGCTCCTGCATGTAGTTTTCTCTGAGTTTATCCAACTTCAAATTCCTTTTACTCAACTCATGCAAGCCAAGTACAGAGGGAAGAATGTAACTGGCTATTTTCCCAGGCTTATGTGATGGCTAGAGTCTAACCTAGCTTCATCGTTTAGTATCTATGTGTCTAGTGAAAGGATACTGTAGAGTATCACTTTTGCGCGTATCTCAACTATGAAGATATCCTTCACACACAAAAAAAAATTCATCTGGTTTTCATAGCATCATTATTTATTCAGCTAATCTCATAACAATCTCCTAGAAAAGGACATATAGTCAGGCTGTCTGCATTAATTTATTATAGACACCATAATGAGTCTCTTTAGGTCCTTACACAATTATTTCTTTAGGGTACATTCCTAAATTGATGGGATCAAAGGATATAGTTTTTTGTTTTTTTTGTTTTTTTTTTTTGTACCAGGGATCCAACTCATGACCTTGCACTTGCCAGACAGGTGCTTCCGCCACTGAGCTAAATCCCCGGCTAAAGTTTTTTAACATATTACCAAACTGAACTTGAATAAGGCTATTTTTCTGTAAGAATACAAGAATGTCAGCATGTTCACACACTTGCTAACACTGGATCATAACTCAATCTAATCTTTGGCAATCTAACACATAAGATGTGGTATGACTTAAACATCTGCCAAACAGTATCTGATATATAAAGAACATTCTTCATAAAAGACAGTCAATATATTTAAACTTGTACATTATTAAATCTTCTTTATGTTACATGATTCACATCCTTAATTAGCTTTTAAGTTTATTGAGGATAATGTCTGTCTACTGTGCCCCAAAACTGCTCTATACAGAGTATTAAATAAACTGAGTTTCCTACAGCTAAGTAACTTTTCTAATACAGATTCTAAGATGGTAAACAAATTTTATTCAGAACATCATTAGAACTAAATACAGTGAAATATACTGCTCCCAAATACTTGTTAATTAACAGCTGTATCAAGTCTCCATATCAACTTTCTGAAAAGAAAATTTCCTTCAAACATTTTTTTAATTTTCAAAATTTTTATTTTGAGGAATATCCAACCAATGGTATTACAGATTAAGCTACTATACAAGCTACTCAACAGAGAAAAAGCATTTGTGAGTCAAATACTTTTTGTGTATCTCCTATAGCCCTATATTAAATTACTGTAATTAACACTGCTTTCTCCATTTCTACATTGAAGATGATACTGATTGCCTTGTGTTGGAGAAGAGTATCATGAAAAAAACTAGTATACTTGGATGGTGGGCAGGTGAGTAGCTCAGAGGTAGAGTGACTGATTGCCTAGCATGTGCGAGACTTTTGAGTCTGATCTCCAATACCACAAAAAATAATAAACAACAATAAAACCTAGTTTCAATTTAAAGGTGACACACATATTAGGTAAATCTGATTATAGGCCTTAAAATAGAAAGATATACTGTATTTGTTAATTTGCAATGAGATACCAAATACCTTTTGGAAGTTTATTACTCATAGATACAGTTTTCAAAATAGGTAGCAAAAACACTCTGCAAACAAAGAGTGTAACTCATAGACAGCTTGGTAAAGCTAGAATTAAATAGACTTTAGTGGTATAGCCTTTTCACCCCAATGCAAAAGCTGAAAAAGAACCTACATCAGAATGTTGCAATTTCTCTTTAAATTTCAATAACTATTTAGTTTTAGGGATGAAAGCCCAAATCTTTCCAACCTACTTGAAATTATCTATTACATGAACTTCTTATTTGATGACTGTTTCAACTTTGAGTTAGAGATTACTACCTCATGAAACACTGCCATTTTTTCTTTCATAAAAATTACAACTAAATCTCCACTTGGAATATCAGGTCAAATTATTTCAAAAATCACTCTAATGACAAGCCAATGCAGTTTATTTAGCCAACAATCCCACTCTCCTAAAATCAAAAAACAAAAACCCTCTGGTACTCACTTTAAGGCCTTGGAGAAGAGGGTGTCTGGCAGCCTGGTGAGAACGTTATGCTGGAGATCCAGCACCTCCAGGGGGATGTGCTCCACCAGAGCTGGAAGGTTGTGGACACGGTTGTGTCCCACCATCAGTTTCCTAAGACTCAAGCTACTCAGAATTCTGAGGGGGGACAATACAAAGAAACAAATAAAAACATACTTAAATCTTTCTTTCTAAGTCTGTCCTAGGCTATTTAACTATAAATCAGTCAAATGATTTAAAAGAAACATTCTTTCTAGACTATAATCGCAAACAAGTACCGGAGCCAAGAAAGCAGCAAGACCATATGTTACCCACTACCCATCACAGTTAGTAAGGTCATTCTGAGAAAGGTGAATTCATGAACACAAGCAGCACAGAAATCTAAGCTAAAGCAATTTCCAGAATAAACCCATTCAGATTTTAAGTTTAGATAGAAATGAAGCTTAGATAACATTTATTAATAATTTCTATGGATTTAATAAATTTGTAATAAAATTTCATTACAATAAAAACTATTTATTGAGTGCTTAAATTGTGTAAGTCATTTAACAATGTTCAGAAAAATTAATTGACTGACTTGCCACGGATCTCACAGTGAATGGTAAATGGTACAGTCTGACTCCAAAGGTTGTACTCAGACCTCTTACGCTACCAAGTCTCTAGTTTAACTTTTAAAACTCCATAAGCACACATTTTACATCTCAGTAGTTTTGAACACACACCCCCCCCCCAACCTCCCAACTCGGCCAAGCAGCACTCTCCTTCCCCTTCCACTGAGAGAAATCCCACCACCTGATAAAGGTCAGTTCAAATGTCATCTTCTTCACAAAGCATTCTCTGATTATTCAAAGTTCTTCTGAATTTCTAAAACAATTTATCCCGTCCTGTGATTAAGAGTAAAGACTCTGCAGTAAGAATGACTACATTCTAATGCCATCTGTCATTACTTTCTGGTACCACCTCAGACAAGTTATCTAACAGCTCTTTATAGTTTTCAAATTTCAAAGCTAAAGATGATAGCACATATGCAATAAGGTTAATAGATAAGGTAAGATCATAATACTGAAGTTCTACAGGTATTACCCAGCTCCTAACAACTCAGCTCATAACAACTCATCCTATACAACCGACCATTAAGTCAGGCTTGTTGGTATATTTCCAGTAATATATAATTCCAGTACTCTAGGAGACTGACAGGAGGATAAAGTTTGAATCCCACTGGGGCAACTTAGCAAGAGCCTATCTCAAAATAAGAAAATAAAAACAGAGCCAAGGATGTAGCTCAGTGTGAAGAAGCTGGGTTCAATCCCCAGTATCACAAAATAAATAAATAAATAACTATTATTACTATATCACCAACCTATGCCAGCAACTTGGTACATTTTCTAATATTTATCTATGCATGTCGCAGGATCTTCTTATTAAGGTTGTTATAGGCCAGACCATGAATTAGTCGTCATTATAGTCCTTATGACATATAATACCACCAAATACTCAGCAGGTTTCACTGTTCAATGAACAAGTTGTTCACTGAACAACTCAAATATAGGAAAACAAGGCCAGGGAGATACCTCAGTGGCACAGCACCTGCCTGGCAAGTGCAAAGTCATGAGTTTGATTCCCAGTACCAAAAAAATTTAATAATAAAAAAAATCTAGGAAAATAAATAACTAACAAACACACATGCACAAATACACATACATATATATTATACACATTCACATGTATACATACCTTATAGGAACCTCTGTGAGAAGATTATAGCTCATATCTAATATTTCTAGCTTCTTTGCTTCACAGGCCCAATCAGGGATACATTCCAACAGGTTTCTACAGAAAATAAATAAATGAAAGACATCAGTGAAGATGTCAAGGTGTAGCTGGGCATGGTAGTATACACCTATAATCCTAGCACACTGAAAGGCTGAGTCAAGAAAATCATAAGTTCAAGCTTAGCCTGAGTTACTTGGTGACTTAGTGAGAACTTAAGTTATTAAAAAAAAGGTGGGGGGGGCCCTATAAGCCTAGGGATTCAATGCCCAGTACTGCAAAAAAGAAA
>RJWT010007746.1:0-27223 GCA_004365215.1 Cuniculus paca | reverse complement strand
GTTGAATCCAGGGCCTTCACACTGAGCTACATTTCCAGCCCTCTTATTTTTTTATTTTGAGATAGGGTCCTGCTAAGTTACTAAGATTTCTAACTTGTGTTTGAAGTTACAATTCTCCTGCCTCAGCCTCCAAGAGTGCCGGGATTACTAATGTGCACCGCCATGCCTGACAGCCACGTTCCTTATTAAATATTTCCAGGATAGCTACATTTTTGGAGACCAACGTCAGAGCTGATTTTATATTCTTTATTCTTTTTATAAAATGCTTTCTGTGATCCAAATTGTAAGGAGTACAAATCTCCCCACAAGGGACTTGGGTTGAGTGAGGAGAGGGCATTTGTCTATGCCGATCCTTAATTTTGTCCAAATTTGAAATGTTGATGCAATAAGCCACCACATGATGTAAGGGTTGGTAGATATTTTAAACAAGTGACTGGTGTCAAAAGTGAGGGGAAAGTGTATAAAGGAATCAATTCTATCTGTCTATCTATCTATCTATCTATCTATCTATCTATCTCCACTCACCTGGGTTTGTTCATTTAATGACTTGTTTGCCCTGATTGACCAACCAAAAGTGTCAAAATACAAACAACACTAGTCACAACAAATTTGTTTCTTTCACAATAGCAATGAAAAGTGATGCTGGATGATTCTGGGCCATTCTCCGGGGCTGTTCTTCCCCTGAGGACTAGATGTAGTTTTTTGTTTGGTTGCTTTATTTTTTTGCCTCTTGGGAAATATGTTGGTAGGCATAGTCAGGTGTACTGGTAACACTTGAGGCTCTGCTTTTCAGAGGTTCACCAATAATTCCGAGTATCAGGTTTGGCAAGAGCACATAAAAATGTTCTCAAGGTGTACCAATTAAAAAAAAAAGAAAGCGTCAGAGCTTCAAGCAGGATCAGTTTTGCCTCTCCCAGTCTGCCTTCACAGACATTAAAAGGGCGGGACGTGGTCTGGAACTCTCTGGGAGCAGGCGTTGCCCCTGGCAGGAGACGTGGGCTTTAGATAGCATCATTTGAGAAATTAACACGGTGGCAGGGAGTTGGGCATGCTTCTCACACAGTGCCCAGCAGAAAGACGGAAATAAATCAAATAATTCTGACAAATCAGGTCATGGCCCTCCCTCCCTCCTGAGAGAGGAGGGAGCGTTCAGATTACCAGTAGCTGTTTTCAGGTCGAGGCACACCCGCAAGCTGGGAGAACACCGCGCAGGAGCCTGTTCATTCATCCGGTGAAGCTTCACGGAGCACCTCCTATGTGACCGCGCTGCACTAAGTGTGGGCCCCTGCCCTCCAGGAGGACTCGGCGAAGACGGACAGGCAGGCGCATCTGAGATCACCGCGTGGGGTCAGATGTCCTGCGATAGACGCCACATACAGGATGCCCCAGGACCACTGCCAAGTTGCAGCACAGGCAGACAGAGATACGAGCTGGAGATAACAGCAAAGCAGCTGTTCCCCTCCAAAAACTATTTCTGTTGACAGCAATTTAGGACACAAATCAAAGTTACTATCGTGGGAAAAGCTCGACTTCACTGGGCTCTTCTCCTCTTCCAGTCGGTATGTTTATCTTTTAATTCCACGGCAGGTGACCATCACCTTTCATGCTCCAGTTCTTAGATCTCCTCAAAGACTGGATCCAGGCACATGAGGGGATCCAAATGTTGGGGTTTGGGGGCAGTTGCTAAGAGGGGTGTTTTCTGAGAATGGGTTACACAGGCTGCAAAACATGCCAAGGAGGGGCGTGGAAGGGAGGGCTACACATGGACAGGCTGAACATGAGCCTCCTCGACTCTTACAGTCCTGGAACTCCATGCCTCCTCTTCCCATTCCACATCCCTGATCCTATAACAAGTGACAACTGGTGGCAGCGGGACCACGATGGGCAGGAGTCAGGTGGTGCTGCGTGGCGCTCAGCAAGAACCCTGGCCTAGAGTCGGGGCTGCAGAACTCCCGAGTGCTGCTAGCTCTGCTAGTGGTCTGCTTCCTCTCCTTGTGGTGGGTGCCTGCCTCCTGGGACTAGGAAGATTCACACTCCTGTGTCACATTCTCAGGACAGTGAGGTGCCACCCACAGGCCACATTCACAAGCCCACATTTGCAAAGTTTTGCTGGAGCTCCAGAGCTCATGTGTAAAGGAACCCATGGCTGGCTGTCTACCTACCAAAAAAAGGTGCCCTTTGCCAACCTGTTCCGATGAAGCCAGCAATCGCTTTTCCTATTTTCAAATCTGCTTTCAAGAGCCTCCAAGTCATTGTCAATGGCAC
This sequence comes from Cuniculus paca, assembly GCA_004365215.1. NCBI lineage: Eukaryota > Metazoa > Chordata > Mammalia > Rodentia > Cuniculidae > Cuniculus > Cuniculus paca. The sequence continues at coordinate 24,958 of RJWT010007746.1, read as the reverse complement.
ACCAGGAGATGGGGGGGAGCCGGGAGGATGAAGTTGTGTTGCAGCGTGTTTACGAGGTGCCAAGAGTTGGTGTTTCATTTTGCATGCATGATCGATTCTCATCTTCCAAACTCTAGGTGATTGGAGAAATTCTCTCCCCAAATCATGGACAAAAAAACTGACAGTTAGAAAGCTGAATTTACGTCCTGCATGGTTAGAACTTGGCTCTTCTTAGCTTTATTGGGACCTCGTCTCTTCTCCATAATGCAAGATGGGACGGTGAAATGGCCCCAAGCTTCAGTCATTGAACCTTTTCGAAGCCATACAGAGAAAAGAATCTCTGCTACCTCCATGCTCTTGCTTCTCATAAGTTTTCAGTGGAATCTCTGTTTCTATGGGGAGAATTCCAATTATTCTCTTAGCCAGACAGGTCTCAGACTTCAACCTCCTAGGACTGGCATCTGTAGAAAGAGCTGAGCTTGGCCGTGGCAGGAGAGGTGATAACATCAGCCAGGTAGCGGAGGCCAGGCAGAGCAGAGCAAGTCACTATTTGTCTGGGCAAGTGGTATCTGAGGACTACCTAGAAGGTTCCAGGGAAGTTGTGGAGGTGGAATACGTGTCCCAATTCTGGACAGCGAGCACCCAGCCAGATCGCCTCGGAAGGAAACCAGCCTGCGTTCAGAGTAAATAGTTAACTCTTCTGGGATAGAAGAGATGATTATTCAAAAGTTGGTCCCCACATACAAATGCAAATGACATCCCGAGACACATGAATGCTAATTTCTCCAACGAAGTCTGTAGACAAATGCTAGTCATTAGAACCATTTCCGTGCATTTATATTAGGCCGTCCTCTAAAAGACTTTTCAGACAAATATGTCATCAAGATATTCAAAACCATGTAATCTTATCCAAAGTTTCATCTATCAACAGTGCAGTCTTCATCTCCTGCAGCTGTGTGTCAGAATGCGCGGGGAGATTACTCAGCTGATACAGCGGGGCTGGGAGGGGCTGCAGTCCCGGGGGTCCGCACTGTGCCCCAACAGCAAGGGAGGGTATGGGTGAGAGGTTGGAGCTAGGTTGGGGTGAGGAGAGAGGCATGGGTGGGCTCTGTCTGCCGAGCACCCCCGGGCAGGCTGCCTTCCCAGCCAAGAGCTACTGAGATGACAGATTAAGTTAAAAGCCAAATGATGGGGAGCTCAAGATCTTGTCTTTACCACCTTCTGCAAGACAAAACCTCAGGCTTGTAGACTGCTCCTGGGGAGAGGCTGGGGTGAGGGAGAAGTGTAGGTGAGGTGACCGTGTTTACAAGTGCCTTCTTGGTGTAGCCTGCTGCTCTGTGTGTGTACACATGTATGTGTGATTTTCACTTCCTTTCCCTGCATTTTCCTTCCCCTTTCTACCCTTCCTTTCCCTTCTCTCACCTCCCCTGTTCTTTCTGGGACACAGTAGCTGAGGAAAAGATTGCCTAAAGTTTGCCTTCTGTGTTATCCCTGGGGGTGGGAAAGTCTTCATGATTGGGTTGTGTTTTCTCCTCTCTGAGCATGGGCCAATTTAGTGTGTGAATGATGGTGGTTTTTGGCAGTGATGAACTCCTTTCTCTTAACTTATTATGCAATAAAATGAGTTCATCAAATTATTTATTTTTAACCTGTTAATTCACTGATATGAATATTTATTTACCCATCCAACCATGCATCCATCCATTCATCCATTCATCTTCTACTTGTTGACAAAAACGTCTGAAGAGTTTGAGAATGTGGCATGGTCATTATCCCAGTTCTGTGGTCAGAGAGACAGAGGCTCACAGAGATTAAAAAACTGGACCAAGATTACCCGGCTAATAAGGGGTGCAGTTAAGATTGGCTCATCTGTTCTCTGGCTCACTCCATCAATCCACTAATACTCATTCCTTGAACGGCTCTCTGGACAGGGTACTCATCCCAGATACAACAGGAGAATAAAGTTATTCCTGACTGGCTGCTGTTCTCCAGGAGATCCCAGTCATGAATCAGTGCCAAACCCCACAGATTTCTGTAAGTTGCATATTCTGAAAAAGCATGGGCCAAATGCAATGCCCGTGATAAGCTGGTAATAAAATTCACCGGCTGAGGTGACTGGAGTGAAACTCACACAGTTCGGAGGACTGAGGGTCTTGAACCCCATCATTCAATTTCCACAGAAGCACTGTCCAGTGCACACCTTTTGATGATGGGTGTGTGGGCTGTAAGTCTCATTCTACAGCTGCTGCTTTTCAAGGGGTCTCAAGGAGGAAGAAGCCAGGGTGAGGCCAACACTTCTCCAGATGTACTTGGTGGGCTCACTAGGTCCTTCAGATAATGCTTCTTAGAGCTGAGCATGCTGCTGGAGCTGTTGCCTCAAACCTACCAATGGCTTGGAGGGCTTTAGAAGGCATCGGGGGCTGTCAAACGCATCGTGGGTAGAGGACAAAGTTTGTGCAGAGACACCTGGGTGGGAACAATGATAGGAGGATAAGTTAAGATGGTTTATGATGCTGAAGCCCAGATAACTTTAGGCAGGGTGGGGAGCACAGGACATAGGAAGTGGATCTAACAATCAGAACGAGGCCTCCCTGTGAAAAGTCTCACATGCGAGCTGGAGTCTGGACTTCAGTGAAGCCCAGGGGTATCCAGGCAGGAAACACGTATGCAACTTGGTGCTTCAGAGAGAGTGCTTGGAAGTTTATGAGAAAGGCTAGAGGCAGAAACCCTTGCAGGTTGGTTAATATAGCACTTAAATGAGGACTTAGCCTAGGTCTTCATGAAAGTGATCAAGATAGCAAATTCTCATAACTTTTGAAAAAGAGAATGGGAAAGACATGTTTGATTGGCAATTGGCTGAAGGAGAGGGAAGAGCTCAGCTTGACTCTTAGGTTTGTAGCCTGGAAACTTGGGTTAGATGATTATTTTTTAAATCTGGGACTAAGAAACACAAAGTCAGCTTTAAGAGTCTGAAATACCCAGAGACCTCCTCATGGAAATGTTTTGTAGGTCACTGAAAATCTGGCCATGATGTCCAGAAGATAAAGTATTGGCAAGTAGTGGAAATTAGACAGTCATCAGCATATAGGTCACATACACACCAATAGTCATCACTTCTATACCCAGAGCAGGCATCACTAATCAATCATGGAATTTCTCCCCAGTAGAGCCTGGCTGCTTGTATACAATGATTCAGGCATCCATTGACAACCAACTGGAGGTGGTGTGGATATTGAATTCTTCTTGATGACTGCCATGTTGGTGATGACCAAGGCCACAGAGAGGTTGGGAGCCCCCTGCAGAGAGAGAGGAGTCACATCTAGCAATACACAGCTGTCACCAACAGAGTGTGGGCTCTGATGAACCATGACCTGGGCTCAAGTCCTACACTCACCACCTGGTAGTTCCATTAACTTTGGAAAGTTCCCCAGGCTTCCTAGGTCTTAATTATTTACTTGTTAAACACAGATAACAAGATAATGCCTCCTAGGGCTTGGGAGAGGGTTATAGCCCAGTGAAATGTTTAGAACAACCTGACATATCCTAAGTTCTTGATGAGTGATCTTTGAGAACATTGCGGAGAACACGGGAACCTGCAAAGATGAAGGATGCCTCAGAGACTAGGCTGCCTTTCCTGGGACATTGACCTTGGGCAACCTGGTCCAACTTTGCTGGTCATTAGGGAGATCAGTTAGTGCTGGGGAAGAGTTGTGTACTCTGTTGTGCTCCCGGACTCCATACCTGGGGTTCAGGTCCTCCCTTCAGCCCAAGTAAATCTTGAGGTTTCTGTCTGTGCCTTGTTAGGACTTTGCCTCTTAATTTTAACTGTTTCTGAGCATGCTCTTTGGGGAAAGAGGTGGACACTTTGGATCAACATGGTGAACAGTCTCTGTCACCTGGAGTGCCAGACAGGCATTTGTGAGTGCCCAACAAGAACATGGGTAGGAGTTTAATGCTCAGATCAAAAGGCCAACTTGAGGTTGTCGAGCATGTGTTACCTGAGAAAGACCTTGTAGCATGTCTAGAAAAGCATGTTTAAAAAAATGAATACCTATAATTTATTTATTTGCCTGGTTTGCTATTTCCCAATCATTTTCCTCCATCTTGAGGCACAGTTATGGTCTTTTGGGTATAGTTCAGCATATAAAGTGTTTAGCAAAATACCCTCAAATTTATGTAGCGAGTATCAAATTTATCTGAGTAAATAAACGATTATATTCTCTGAACTGCATCTCTGTCGGCTTAGCCAGACATTCACTGTCTTTGCCAAGATCTGGGAACAGTGTTCTGTGGGCTTCATATCCACAGAATGCTGTTTCTTTTGGGAGAAGTAGGGTGGACTTCCAACGTTATTTCTCACTGCGGATGTGTGTAACTCAAATGTCAATGATCCCCCAGTTTCTTGGCCTGGACACAGAACTTCTGGTGGCCTTGGGTGAGAGTGTCAATCCCTCAAGTTGTGACAGAGTCACAAACCTAGCCTGGTTGATAATTTGGACACAGAGATTATTTATTTGTTAACCACAGATAACAAGATAATGCCTCCTAGGGTTTGGGATCTGCCTTGAACTTGATAAGGCTTTCATCTCTTAGAACACTGAACCAAGGACAGGTCTGGTTCTCACCTTGGACTTCCTGCTGGTGTGTCGGTGAGCATGTGTGCATCCGGCTGTCAAAACATTTGTGTACTTACTCTTATTTGGGAATGTTTTGGTGTAGATGGGAATAGAGAAAAAGCAAGGCAAACAAAGACAGCGAATCAAGAGTGGACAAGGAAGAAAGGAACAAAGATGAAACCTTCTGGTTTCATCAGAAGGAGGTCATCAGGATTCCTTCCTTTTCCAATCCTGGTCCTACGGTGTATGTCTGGCACTTTTCCAGGTTCCAGGAATAGCACAATGACCCAGGTTGATAGAATCCACCTTACCATCTTGCTGGGACACTGTCAAGACATGAGAGATTTAGTAAGGTACTTTTGGGTAAGTTGCCCTTTCTTAGTGTGCTTTCAAATGCTCCTTTTCATCTCAGCGGGGCTGAGTTTGTTTTGCTCCAGGGCAGCCCCCATCTCTAAATATTCCTGCCCAGTGAGGACAGGAATCACAATCTCTGGACAGAAAAGCTTTGACTTCCCCTTAGACTACTCCCTCCAGCCCATTACAAGTTTACTTAAATTCCTGTTATGTCACTGGCTTTCAACTGAGGGTGACTTTGCCTTCTAGGGGCATTTGGCAATGTGTGGCATTCCTACTGGAGAAAGATACTGGGATGGAGCAAAGGCCCAGAACGTTTCTCGCCATCCAGTCTCCTACTTCAAAGAATGACCAAAGACCAACTGTCAGTAGTGCTGGTTGCAGAGAATAGTTCACGAGTTTATTTCCAGTCTCCTGCACAGGGAGAAGCTGTGCCTTGTTTTCTCTTATACCCACAGTATCATCACTTTACAGGTGTTCAGAAAGTATCTGTGGGATGGCAATGCTCATAGCAATACTCAACACATAGGAGAGGAATACACTGTTTGTGGAGTGAATATGTGACTTACTAGTGGTGTGGCCTCACTGAATCATCTAACCTTTCTGAGGTTCAGAAACCTTATCCCCAGCCCCCATAAAGAACAATCATGCACCACTATGGACAATGCCCAGGGTGAGAAACCTTGACCTGGAAAGTTGGAGGTGGAGCCCGGGTGCCATGGCATCGGGATTTGCGGGGAGCATGTGGTCCTGTGAGAGATCTGGCAGGAAGCAGTCTCCCTCAAACAAGCATTCACCACAGTGATTTGTCTCTCTTCATAGGAAAACAGCCTCTCAGACAGCGGGTTTGGAACCACACAGCCTACTCAGAGGGCTGCAGGTGACTTATCTGCAGAATGACTTGCAGAACCCAGAGGCCAGGAACCAGGATCCTGGGAATCTTGGGGCTTAACTTGGGGTGACATCTGTCCCCACAAAACATCAGCCACCCAACCCCTTGCTGTCCAAGAGCATCTGGTAATCGCATGTTTCCTAACAGCATACAAAACCCTCCTGAAATTCACTGTGCTTGTCAATTCTGCCCCCAACAGCATTCCTGAACAGGGATGCACGAACCAGTTCCCTCGGAAGGGGATGGCGGCTCATTACCTGCAGGCACTGACGGTCCCGAGGCAAGGGGAGTTGGGTAGGAAGGCAGAAATGAAATATCTGGGAAATCTGAGACATTGTTTTAAAACAACAGTTTTTTAGGGTGTTTGATTTACTATTCAACTGTGCACAGCTGCTGTTTGGAAAATAGGAAGCTTGCCAAGCCACGGGAGCTGGTAGAGAGGGTCGGGGAGAGTGAAACAAAAGCACAACAGTGCTGTTTGCACACTGATCGTGTTAACTTGACTTTAAAAAAATCAGTGCAGCTGACCATTCCTCGGACACCATCGGCTTGCATCTATTTCAGCTGCTGTTTATCTGCTGAACTCCTGGTCCTCTCTTTGCTGTTGTCTTCTTTGTCTTAATTAAAGAGGTTTAGGGGACGGTCCTACCCTCTGAGTGAAATTTTTAATCAGTGCCTTGACAATCCCTGCCATCTTCTTCTTTTTCTTTCCTTTTTTTTTTTTCTCCTTTTTATTTTCTTCACTCTGGCATTGAGACACCCACACACTGACTTGGAAGTGTTTTTCACTGAGGGAAAAGTTCACTGAACATCTTAAGGTGTGCAGCTCCATGACATTTTGAACATTCATGCTGTTGTATAACCATCATCTCAAGTTCCAAGCCACTTTCACCTCCCCCAAAGGAAATCTTGCACCCATTAAGCACTCACTCCTCATTTCCACCTTTCCATGCCCCCTGAGGACACCTAATTTCTTTTCTATCTTTAAGGATTTACCTAATCTGAATATTGCCTGGAAATACAATCATACAACATATAACTATTCGTGTCTGCTTTTGTTAATTTAAGGATTTCAAGGTCATCCAGGTTGTGGTATGTGCCAGCCCTTCTTTCTGTACTGAATACTATTCCACTGTGAGGAGAGACAGCTTTTTGGTTATCCATCCATCGGTAGATGAGCATTTAGACTTCCTTTACCTTTGGGCTATTGTGACTAATAATGTGATGAATGACACTGTACAAGTATTTGTTTGAAGATCCCTTTTCAATTCTTTGGGATATGTACCTAGAAGTGGAATTGATGGATCATATGGTAATTCTATGGTTAACTTTTCAAGGAATTGGAAATTTTTTCAGTGGCTCTTCTTTCACAACCGGTTTTGGTAGTCAATCAGCTAATGTGTTCTCCACCCAAGACAAGGCCAGAGTTAAACCCGGAGTCACCTCCTGAGATACTGCTGGCTCTTTGCGTAGGAATGGGAAGGGTAAAGAGAGCCAGGGACTTTTGAAGAGCTCCCCTCCACCTTCATGCTGACAGTTAGTTATACACTCAGTGTGGCACTATGTGCTCAGTGCCCTGAAAACCCAACAGAGCAGGTCTTTCTCTCTCAAATTTTTTTTTGAAAGGAAGAAACTTCGATTCAGAGAGATTATACCCCTCACCTGAAGACACAGATCTGAGAAATGACCACCTTATTCAGTCCAATAATCCATGCATCTCCTTGAACATACATCATTAAAGCCATTTCACCAGTTTCACAAGGCTTTCTGTTCTCTGCCTATGAAAGCAAGCCTCCTTAGAAAGAAATGCTCCAAATGGAGAGAAAACCCTTCCTTTTTGAGGATCAGTTTATCTTACCCAAAGAGTAGCCACAGGCAGGAGGCTATTTCCTTTGGTTCAGATGATTCAGGAAATAGACTGGTCCCTGGGTGACCAAAAGAATGCTGGGTCAACTGTACTCCTGGGTTTGAATTCTTCTCACATATGTTGAGACTCTGTTTCTTCTCCTGGTGCACTGTTTTCCTCTAAGGGGGAAGTTTTCCTTTTCCCTTCCTTCCTATGGGATAGTCTCCTCCACAAAGGAAAATTAAGAACAGGAAGAGAAGCCAGCCATCTCTTCTCAAGCATTCACCTGGCCTAGCACCCATTTTTACAATATACTCATGTAACAATTCTCCCAATAGCTCTGTGCATTTGTTAATAATATTATTTTTATTCTAGTGCAGAACCTGGCATTCAGAGAGATAAAAAACTTGCACAAAGTTTCCTAACTAATAGGTGGCAAAGTCAAGACTGACAGTGAGGACTTCCTGAGTTGGAAGTCTGTGAAAGGTAGACACACTGCCAGGTTAACCATGGGTCAGTCACCTCTTATTATTGGATTCCCCAACACCCTGGGCTTAGCAAACTCCTACATGGCCTCCTTTCCTTTTTATAAGTTTTAAGTTTATAGAAAAAGAATTTAAGCCTCATTTGGACCACATAACTTACCCAAATTTCTATACCTCATGCCAGCTGAAGACACTGTAGGGCTACCCAATTCCTGTTAGTCCCAAAGAGCTTTTACTTCAATACGGTTCTGGGATTGTCCGTTCCAGGATCAGGCCCAGGAGAGATGGCTGCCAAGAAATCCCACTGGGTTGTATCATAAATTTCTGACCGTTTCATCTCACCCTGACTTGAGTCAACCATTTGTCAAAGAGTGGACAGATCCCCACATTAGGGTGGCACTTTTGGAAGGAGATGGTTTTGTGAATTGCTTGTGGTTAGTGATTTTCCTAAGATGAATTAGAAAGGAAAAGCTTTGATGGTTTGGCTCGTAGAAGCCCAGGAATAGAGTCTTTGTTCTCTAACACGTGGACTGCAGGGTTGTTTGCAAATCGTGTGTTGCCAGGGCAGGTGTATGCAGGCATGTGCAGGCGAACCCATTTGAGTGTGCGAATGTGTTAGTGTGGATATGGGTAGAGGGGTGGAGTGGTTAGAAGAAGGAATAGTGAACAAGGGATATGTATGTCCTGGGCCAGAAGAATCACCTCTGACCCTGTGGGGTAGAGTAAGCCACTGTGTGCTTGCTGGAACCTCCAGAAGTTGGGCAAGCTGGAGTCCCTATTCTACTTCTGGAATTGAACTCAAAAATTTTGGGTTGGTGTCCAGGCACCTCAGGTGGTTCTGATGTAGATGACATGGACCACATTTGGTGGGTCTCTACCTTAGAGAACATCCTCAGATGGATTGACACATGTCTATTTGAAGCATCGACTCCAAGAAGGCACCCCATGTGATCCATGACAGTAATGCCAAGCCCACTGCCTAGAACCTATGATGTCCCACATTCATTCCGCACTGAAATTGACTTTCGCTTTCTTTCTGTGCTAAGCAGCTCCTGTCACATTCTCGCATCATCTACCCATTTTGAGACATGCCCTCAACTTTCAGTAAGGAGACTGGCAAATGGTCTAATGGAGTGTCTTTTTATTCTGAAACTAATTAAGTGGCAAAGAACAAGGAAGCAACCCTCTTTTTCTGAAATCCCTAGAATGCACTGAATTCAAGTCTACTTTTAAGGCTAAAATTCTAACTTGTTAAAGGCACATGCTTGGCTTCTTTTTTTTGCAACAGTGCTAATCTTATCTATAAGAGATTACTTTTTAAATGTCCCACTTGGAATTCTACCCCAGCCAGAGGGATTTTTGTTTGTCCCTTTGTTTCTTTTGACTTCTCTAAATAGATAAAGGTAGGCTGGCTTACAAAAACTCTTTGGCAATTCATTTCTTCATCCTCATCAACTCAATTCTGATTTCATGTGACCTTGGAATGCAGCCTACAGCCCCTAAGAAAAGGTGTGCGTAGGAGGGGGTGGGATGGGAGACTATTTGACAGCGTTACAAGGAGACGAGCTGGAAGCAAACATTTGACACTCCAGCCCTGGAATGCTGTAAAAATTTAATTAGGTGGATCCATTAGTCATGCCCACATGGAGGTTTCATACGGGACTTACAAAAATGCAGGCTACTGAAGGAACATTTCAGGGGTTCCTGTAAATGCCATTTCCTTCATTATTGGGAAATGCGGTCTCCATGGAATCACTGGACCTGGCTTTGTATTTACAAAATATGGTTAGGACGAGATTAACATCATGTGCTGAAAGGAGCTGTTGGATCCAAATAAAAGACCACTTTACAAAGGAGTTCATCCAACCAGGCTGCCTCTGATTCAATGGGCTGAGGGATGATTGCAAAGGCCCGGCTTTGTATCACTTCTTGGCTTGCGTTTTCAGGCTTGGAGGTGGCAGGGCTGTGGTTGCCTACTGGACTCTAAGATGAGCTTGGGTCTTTGTTGAAAACTCACAGGCAGGTTCCCAAGTTCAAAGGCAGGGCATGGGGAGGCCCTGGAAGTCGGAAAGCAAACTGTAAGGTCCCAGGGTATGTGACACGAACGGCTTGATTTACAAGCAGGCATTTTCCATGTACTAACACTGTGATTTTGATTTTGAGTCTCTGCTTGCTCACTGCGGTTGGTAGGAGGTGGATGAAGAAGATATTTAATATAATTAATCACATGGTGGTAGTTGCACGGTGGTGAGAATGAACTTGAGACTTTCAGCTCTGAATGAGTTGAATCATAGGAAATTGTCCACATTGGCTGTGGACAGAGACATTCCATGGGCGTCAGTCTATGTTAATACTAAGCCTTCAACCAAACATGAAAGCATCCAGCACTGTATTATCGTTCAAGGGCCACAGTGCCCTGGAGAGCAGCTGTGGACAGACTCCCCATCTCTGGGCACCCACTTGTTTATTCACATTACTATTTCAACAGACATCTATTTCTTTACACTCTGAATTGAGACATAAAATTTAATAAGACACAGTCGCTGCCCTAGAGGAAATCAGAGACTAATGGGTAAGACCAATTTCTAAACAAATAACCACAGTACAATGTGATAATAATTATAATGTTACTATTTATTGAGTGACTATGTACCTAGACATTTACATACATTAGCTCATATATTTTTTTAAAAGAGTAACCCAACAGAACTTCTCATTTTTTTAATCCCTGAAGAAACCAAGACCTAGACCAATTTAAGAGCTTTCTAGATACTCTGTTAAGAAATGATACAGCTGTGGCCAGCCTGGTTGAACAGGCCTGTAATCATAGCACTCTGGGGAGGTATGGCAGGCAGAGCTCAAGATTGAGTCCAGCCTGGGCAACTTAGTGACTGGTGATACCCTATCTCGAAATAAAAAATAAGAAGGTCTAGGGATACAGTTTAGTTCAATCCCTAGCTATGCAGGAAAAGAGAGAGAAAAAAGAGAGAGAGAAGCAGACAGAGACAGATAAGGAAAGGGAAGGAAGAAAGGAAGGACCGGACAAAGGGACAGGAAAGGAAAGAAGAGAGAGAAGGAAAAAAGGAAAAGAAAGGGAAGAAAGGGATGCCTCTCCACATCTCAAAACATATTATGAAATTCTTAAAAATATACACAAAATCTTACAATGAGTTCATTTTCATTTACAATGGGAATGTGGGAGTGGGAGGTGAATACTACCGAATGCAAAAGTCAGGAACAGGGCAAAGAAAGCGAGTAAAGTTAGGAATCATTCACCTTGTGTTGACTGATTTCTTAGAGTGCCGCTGTCCAGTGTGACAGTGGCAGCCAGATGAGGCCGTGGAGCACGGCAGGTGTGTGGCTGGTCCAGATGCGGGTGTGCCATGAGTGGAAAGCACACACTCACTTTGGCACGTGGAGTACAGATAGGAACACAACCCCTCTCATCAGTACTTTTCTCGTCAATCACACAGCAACACGATACATATTGGAAATATTAGGTGAAATAATTGTTATTAAAATTAATGTCATCTGATTGATTTTTTTGTTTGTTTTTGGTTTGTTTGTTGTAATAGGGCTGCTAGACAACTTTAAATGACCTATGGGGCTTGCATTATCTTAATGTTGCTGCATTAGATCTATGACTATATGATTCCGCTTCACATCCAACTCAAACCCCCATCCCCCACACTCCCCTGACCGTCCCGCTCTTGGACTCATTGTGGTTGACTTTGGGGAATAAATACTGAATTAAATCCATTTTTCACAGAACAGCCTCTCAGCTATTTGGAGGCACCTCCCAAATTCTTCCCATAACTACTCTTTTCTAGGCCAAACACCCCACATGCCTCACCATTTCCCATACAGTCTAGTTCTCTTACCCCTCCCTGGACACCTTCCAGCTTCCCAGGGATTCCCTTAAAATATGGTGCTCCTGGCATACCAGTGACAGCCCAGTCGTCAAGGGCTTGTCTTCTTGCATTAGAAGCCGTATCTCTGTGAATGTGACCGGTTGCTATTCACGTCTTCAGAAATGAGGGCTGACACCAGGGCTGATGTCCAGACTAGCACTCGCATCCTCTGGCTCCATCCAAGACTTCCCAAACCACAGAAGCTGGGGGTAGGACCCAGGGATCTGTGCTTGAACAGCCCTGCAGGCCTTTCTCGTATGCAAATGAAAGGGAAGCACTAGGTTATCCCAAAAGCCTCCCCAAACCTTCTGCCTTTCAACTCATCAGGGGTTCTCTGTCTTAATAATTGGATTTTTTGTTAAATTATAATGAGAGTTTCCATTTGTTCCTGTTAGCATGTCAAACTTTGGCTGATGATTTTAGCTCGTCTAAACTTTCTGGAATACATATTCTTATAATTCTCCACTGGGTTGCCTCAACCTCACATTAAGTAATGCTGCCCTTTGCCTTTATCTGCAGCAGCACAGACCCCAGGTCAGGGTCACCCTTCCCTACATGTCTTGGGTCACATTATTCCCTCTACTTCCAAGGTTTTCAAAGCTCCTCTCCCTCACCCTCTGAACCCCTTTGCCAGACACTCTGCCAGGCCCCGTATCTGCGTGACATCACTTCTACTGAGGGAGCTGGGTGTAGCCTGGTCTTGAGGCCCTGTGCTGACAACAGCCAGGGTTTGATGAATGACTCTCTTCTCTGCAGCAGTGGTTCTCCACTGGGGTGTTTAGTCTCTGGCAAGGATGGTACATTCTGACAATCATGCGTTGCAGGGTGGGACCAGCATCTGGTAAGCAGAGGCCGGGGCTGCTGCTAACTATCTATCCTACAGTGCACAGGATAAGCCCTCTCAAGGAGTGATTTGGTCCAGGATGTGACAAATCACATCTGAGCTCGACAAACCCTGACTGATTGGTAAGTTCCATTTCTCTTTTGGGTAGCAGTTTTACCCCCAGCACCAAAGGAAGAGCTGAATAAATATATTTGTTGAATGAGTAAGTAATATTTCCTCCTAGGAGGAGACATGAGGAAAACTAATCAAGATTACTTGCAAGTTTGTAACATCTATTTCAGGAAATAATTTGCCTGGGGGGTTGAAACAGTGGCAGAAACATGGAAATGGTTTTTATTGAATAGATAAACTAGGTTTATTATTAGCATATCCATTGCCAATTGATATGTGTGCTTTCTAAAGTACTTATAAACCACTAAAACATTTTTTGCATCTCTGAGTTGTCTGAGTGTTCACCTTTTGTTATCTTACTGCCCTATTAATTTGCTACATAATATGATTTTTATTAACTGTGTGAACTTGGACCACTTAACTTGTCCAGAGTCAGTTTCTTTCTTCTTTTTCCCAGCTGAGCATAAAGACAGTATTATGCCTTATGTTTACATGCCCCCCCGCAAAGCCTCATGCTTCAAAGGTGGGGCTTTTTCAGAGGTGGCTGGATCTGGAGTGTGTGATGCTGGAACTGATTCATGGTGCATTGCTAGGATCAAGGGTACTAGGATTAAGTGTCTGGGTGCTACCTGCTCTAAGTAGCCTGGATAAGATATAAGGGACAGAAAGAGCTGTGGTCATCCCTTCTTTGCTTGCTGTGCTACCTTCTGCCCACCATGAAATGCTTCTCCTCTGGGATCCCTGTCTGTCACAATACCCTGCCTTGAAGCCAGTTGATTACAGACTGAAACCTCTACAAACTGTAAGTGAAATAAATTTCTCCTTTAACTTTGAGTGCCAGGTGTTTTGTCTCAGCAATGAGAAAAGCAACTAAGACAGAGACCTGTGCCTCCCGGAGCCTAGTGATGGAGGTTATGAGGAAGATGCCAGACAATGCTCACAAGGTACCTGGATCATAACGTGACATGCCTTCATCATTATTTTTGCCTTGTCTAACCTACGCAACAGCCCTGTGAAGCAAGTCTCAAATGCCATCTTAGAATCAACCACAAATCTGAAGCTCACTCAAGACAAAACTGGTTGGTTCTTTATACAGTTTTCCATCAACAAAGACATGGGTGGTGTCCAAGACTGATAAGAGAAACATGTTTTTCTGTGGACAAAGCTTTTCTAGAAGCTTCTCGAAGGCAAAAAGTAAGTTGACCACACCATACAGCATGTGGCTCCACACTTACGGAGTCAAAGTCAGTCAACAAGTTCAGAGACTCCCAAAGGACTGGGCTGCTGGAGGGAAGGGGCTCATGTTTGCATGGGTGATACATGGACTCTGAAGGGAGTCAGCACACATGGATATGGGCATCCTGCTCTAGGGCCCAGGCCTGAAAGTTCCCCTTGGAACCTTCTTTCTCCAGGTTGCCCGCCCAAGCTCTCTGTAAAGAACTCATCCAGCCTGGAGCCACAGGTGGTCCTAGGGCAAAAGGGCCATGGCTGGATGAGTATGTCCAAGAGGCAGGCAGGCCTGGGACCTAATGAGTCACTGTCCTGGCTTAGTGTCCCTGAGTCTGTGGGGAAACAGACAGACTTTGTTCAGGGGGACTTCTCCGGCACATGAATGGTCCCCGATCAGTGCTCTAGAGGTGGCCTGTAACTTGCCTTTCCTTCCTCATCAGACTTCGCCCGGAGGAACTACTGTGACTTGGGGAGGGTGTGAACATTTGGAGTGCAGGTTTTGTTGTCATGTGGAACAAAAATGCCAGATGCTGTTGGAGAGAGGTTTCCTGGGGGCCGGTTTGGAGTGCAAACTTCTGTCTCCAGCTTCTGCTTTCCCCCTACAATCCAGATGAGCAAGAGTCAGACTCCGTATTCAACTCCTGTGTCCTCTTTTCCTTTAACTAGGTAGCAGTCAGGCAGTATCGTCGAATTGTAAGTATTCTCATTTTTGGAGCTCACTTTTGTGATATTTGTGAAGTCTCAGGAACTTGTCTGGTAAATATCATTTTTATGGTATAACTACATAGGGATTATTTTAATGTCTTTCTATCTTTTTTTTTTTTTTTTTTTTGGCACCGGGAATCAAACTCATGACCTTGCACTTGCCAGGCAGGCACTTAGGCCACTGGGCTAAATCCCCAGCCCTTGGGATTATTTATTTATTTATTTATTTATTGTGATATTGGAGCTTGATCCCACGGTCTTCATATCAAGCAATATTGCCAGCTCTTTCCCAATAATTCTTTATTTATTTCAAATTTAAATAATGAAGTTGTTTTCCTCCTGCTTCAGCTTCTTAGAATGCTGGGATTATGGGCATGTACCACTCACTACACCCAGAATGAATATATTATTTTCCAGGTAACTGCCATGGGAATTTCTTTATGAGTAGACAACTACTCTTGGACAAGAAGAATGTTCAAAAATGTTCCATAGGGGTGAACTGATGGGAACTGATTTTCCTGGGCCTGAATGTGAGCAGGCTGGTGGAGACAGGGACAGACTTGTGCGTTACTCCTAGGCGGAAGGATGCAGAAGAGGCCAATGAGTGTGGTTGGATGCTTTCAGGACAGCTGAAGAACAGCCACAGTCCCCTTCAACGCACCCCTTCCTGCGGTCAAGAACAGTTTAGTAAAGCCACCATACTCAAAATGTTTTGGACAAGCGGATTTAGTTTGGAAATCCTTTTATGAAATGGGTTTTTGGTTGGCTTCAGGGGGTGGAATTTGAAGCCACATGTTGGTTCTTTATGGGTTCAGAAGTCAGGAGAAATGTGAGGAAGTAAATGGTGGAGGAATTCACAGCTATTCCTGGGATAGCATTGGATCCTTATGAGTGTATGGAATTACGGTTTGGCCTAATTTTAACTAAATCTCTTAGGAGTGAGGTCCACGGGTAACATCTGAGTCACATTATTAACAGCCCTCTGCTAGCGCATTGCACTGATATTGGCCCTTTTCTCCTTCTCTCCCACAGACGAGGGGCTTGGGCTGCGCTTGGAGGCTTGCTGGGATCCAGGGTGTGGATCAGTCTCCACAGAGGAGGTCCACACCAGGGCGAGGCTTGGCCTCATTTATGACAGTCGACTGGGATGACAAGGTAAGTGTGTGTGAGGCTGCTGCTCATGAACCCAGATGGAGTCACAGCTCCATCTTGGCTGCTGGCAGGAAATGACAACTTGTCAAAACTTAAGGTTCCAGCTCATTGGAACCAATTCCTAGCTGAGCGCAGACAGCAGAGGAAGCTGCGCTCCACTAGCCCCAGATAGGCCGGGCAGATGTTGCGCGGGCCTCCCCTCCACAGCACTCAAGCGCGCGGGCCAGGCTCATCACCCAAATAGGGCCCCAGGGAGGAGGCTGATGGGGGCCTCCTGGTGCTCAGAGCTGCCAAGCGTTGGGCTCTGCCCCCACTCCCTGGGCTGCCCTGGCTTCCTGCCAGCTGGGTTTGGAAGGGAGAGGAAGGGACAGGCAGTGGGTCTCGCATGGGAAACTCCTGCAAAAGACCCAGCAATGCTTTTGGAGGGTGTCCCGTTGTCGCGGGCTGTGGAGACTGCAGTGGGGTGGTGTTGGCAGGGAGAGGAAAGTGGGTGCCCAGGGAAGCAGAGGCACCACCCTGACTCTTGGAGAGGGAGGTGGGTATAGCCGTGTAATCCGAAACAGGTCTCCAGCCATTCCGCCTGCCCTGGCCAGGAAGATAATCCCAGCCTCCTGCAGGCCAAGCAGTTGCCTGCCTGGGAACCCAAACACATTCCACAAGGAAATGAGGAGTCTGCATGTGCTTGGTTGGAGAGAGAGGGAGAGAGAGCACAGGCTGCTGTGCACCTTGGCACGGTCTACCGTGTATGTTCTCTGTGGGTGTGTGCAGGGATCTGCGAATGTTTAAATGGTGTGAGTGTATGTTCAGTATGTGGGTGTGAGTATGAGTGCAAAAAGCTGTGCAAGTCAGTATTCCATATGGGCAGTTAGTGTGTTCTCTCTTTATGTGCTTGTCTCCTTAGTACCCGGGGTGTGTGCTATATGAATATATGTATGCCTTTAAGTGCATGGTGAAGGTGTCCATTGAAAACAGGAGTATATGTTGTGTGTGTGTGTGTGTGTGTGTGTGTGTGTGTGTGTGTGTGTGCTTGACCACAGAGTTAGTAATGTATTTGTTTTGCGTATATATCTCAGTTGTGCACACTGATGCTTACACTTCATGTGTGTACTGCAGATATGAGTGTGTGTGTGTGCATGTGCATGGGGTGTGGGCCCAGAATGCATCTGTCATCCTAGTAGACACATTATAAATGCACCCACGGTCTCTATGTGTATGTCCTAGGTGTACAGTGTGTGCAACTTTTTATCTGTGGAACTGTAGATAATCAGAGCCTTTGCACTGAGCTACATTTGCACTCCTTTTCAAAAAATTATTTTTTTTCTGAGACAGGGTCTTGCTAGGTTACTAAATTACTGTTCAACTTGCAGTCCTCCTGCCTCAGCCTCCTGGTGATCCAAGATTATAGGCTTGCACCGCTACACATGAAACGTGTGCAATTTTTACAAAACCACTGTATGTGTGTCTTGCATGTATGTGGCCTGCTGCACAGGTGAGAGGAGCATCAGAGCATTAGAAATCATGCATGCATCTATGATGACTGTTTGAGGCATCCTCAGTCTCAGCTCCTAGATGTCCCTCCTTGGCACTGTCACCTTTTCTCTAACCCTGTCAAACTGGGCTATGTGGCCCCATACCTCTGGGCCTTTGCACCAGCTCTTCCCTCAGTTGGAATACCACCCCCCTTCCTTCATCTTCCCACATGACTCATTGTTCAGGTTCAGATCCTGTGTTCACACATACATAACATCTTGCATTGCCCACTTCCAGCTGAGTCTCCAACCAGGAATGCCAACACTTTTCTCTGAAAGTACCTCTAACACGTGGGGATCTCTCACCTTCATGTCTGTCTCCCTGTCCATGGTGCAAACCCCGAGGGCCAGAATGCTGGTGCTGCCCTCAGCTCCTTCAGCCTTACTGAATGGCAGGCCCCCTGCTAGGTGTGGTCCTTCTTCAGGCAGCCTGTGGGACAGGTGACTGTATCCTTGCTCTGGAGATGGCATTGTGCAGCTCACTGAGAGCATCATAGAACTGTTCAGTGGTAGGAAAGAAACCTGCCCTGCTATGCTTGTTCCCAGCCTAGAGCTTACTCTTCCAATTGATTTGATAAATAAATGTTTATAGGCTGATGCTATAAACCAGGAGCTGTTCTACACACTCAGAAGACCACTACACACTGCCTTTATGGAACTCGTATGCTCCTCTGGTCCACTGCATAAGGTGGGAACCAATGGTGTGTGTGTGTGTGTGTGTGTGTGTGTGGACCCATCGCCCAGGTATCCATATTTGCTAGGAGCAAAGAGAGTCCAAGATGCAAGATTATCTCAGAAAATTGGTACTTGAAAGATTGACAGTGCAGCAGCCAGGCAGAGGAGATAAGAACCATCCTTGGAAGAGGATGTGGCAGGTAGAGTAATAGCCCCAAATCTGTCCGCCTCTTCCTCTCCAGCACCTGTAAATGTGGTAGGTTATATGGCACCTAGGAATTAAGGTTGCGCACGGAATTTAGACAGTCAGCTGACTAATGAGAGGGAGAGATGATCCCGGATCACCCCAGTGGGCTCTCTGGTATCAAGAGGCTTCTTCAACATGCGAAGTAGAGCAGAAGGGGAAAGTCAGAGTGACATGAGATGAGGTAGTTGGGGCCCTCCACTGCTGGCTGTGAGGACAGAGGATGGGGCCAGGAACGAAAGCATGCAGGCAGATTCCTGGAAAATCCCTGGTAGAGTTGCCAGCACCAAGGGCAGCCTTGCTCATGCCTGGAGTTTAGCATGTGGGAAGCCCCATGTGGGCACTGTGACCTCCAGAACCGTGGCAGAGGGAATTTGTGTCATTTCAGGCTGCTGAATTTGAGATGAACTGAGACACCAGCAAGAAGAAATGGAAGAGGAGCCAAAGTTTCAAACCAGGTCAGGAGACACTGGTTTGGCCTTAAAGTAGCCTGTAGGTGGGGACTTAGGGTATAAAGGGACCCTGAAGGGTGAAGGCTGGAAACTGGGGTACCTTGAGTCTGTGCATGGGACATATACGAGGAACAGCCAGTGGACCTTGACTCTGATGCGGAAGGGGTGCATTTCACCAAGCTCCATGCAGACCATCACCGAAAGCGCAGACGGGCTATTAACCTGCTGCTAATTCAAGGATGAAAACAAGAAGGCCAAGGGCCAACGCAGCGGTCACTGTGCCTGAGAGATGCGTCTCACCCTGTGAACTCGACCTCCCAGGACCTCTGCAGGTGAGGATCTGGGGACAGTGAGCCCCAAGCCCATCCTGACACAAGGTCATGCTGACTCCAGACAGATCCACTCTACTTGGACGGCCTCCCTGCTGTCCTAAAGCCCCGGGTGACCATGGCCAGCCAGCAGCAGCAGCGTCAATAGCAATGAAATGAATAATTACATATTTCCCACTGATGCTCATTGTTGGGGGCTGAGTGAAGGATCCACAAATAGGGCTGCTGCTATCATGAAGGAAACTGGACCAAGCTGAGGGACAGCTAGGGGTGAATTCCATTACTGCAATTAGCGCACTGGGTAAACAGCACTTAAGGGCTCTATCTGGGAGTTTGTGGTAATCCATCTGAAATAGACAGCAATCTTATGCAGCGAGAGGAATGAGGCGAACTATTTCCAGGTCAATTTAATAGTCTGGTCTGCAAACAATCGTCTTCCCACTTGTTCACACGCTACCCCTGTCTCCCCTTCTTGGCTCCCAGCCGGGTCCCTTCCAAACAGCTGTGTACATTTGAATGGAAAATCAAGCACCCAGAAACCTGGTCTGGACATAGCTTAGTAGCACTGGCCCAGTCTGCTTTATCCTATTGAAGGGTTTTTGCTGAATTTCTTCTTCCCCTCTCACTATCTGTCTCCATGGGATCTGTGCCATCCTCTGCGGGTTTTTGCATTACGGGTGGAGGGATGAGAGAGCCCCGTTTGCTCCCTCTGCAGGGAGCCAGGAGGTCCCAGGGGGCAACTGCTCAGACCTCCTGACTTCTCATCCGTCCCAGGGTCTGCCAGGGTGCAGTGTGTTTCTGCACAGCTCTGGAGTCTCCGGGGACGCTGGCCGCTGCTACCAATTTGTTATCCTCCTCCTGAACTCTGGGTAAAGCAATTCTGCTCTGAGCTGGGGGAAATTCCAATGACTAGGTTTTAGAAACTGAAATATGTTAGACCTTTTTTAGCGACCTTTTTTGTTTGTTTGTTTGTTTGTTTCTATTTTGGCTATTTGGAAGTAAATGCCTAGAAATTTATCATGAAGACATGTTTACCAAGTTAAAAACAGAAAAAGCACACTATTGACGGTGCACCTATAGTCTAGGGTGTGGTTACCTGCCTGCCTACTCCTACCTTCTGATGCTTGGGATTTGAGGTTATATTCACTTGCATTGCATTGTGTGTTTTTTTTTTCAATTTTTATTGGTACATGTTTGCATTACATAATGATGACACTCCTTGTGGGGAGTTGGTGCATGTCCATAATGCATCTTAATTCTTATTTTTATCTGCTTTTCCTCCCCTCCTTATCAACTCCCTCCATCTTTTGGTCTCCTTTCATTTGCACAAAAGCTATCTCCGAACTTCCTATGACCTACCTTCTCTTTAGCTCTTTATTTGTATTTTAGGTTGCTCATACAAAAGAAATCATGTGGCTTTTAAGCTCCTGCATCTCATTTATTTCATTTAACATTATAGTCTCAAAGTGAATTCATTTTCCAACAAGTGACTCAAGTTTATACTTTATGGAAGACTAGTATTCCTTTGTGTGAAAATACCATATTTTCTTTATTCATCCCAGGAGTTAACTATTATGTACTGTGCTGCTATAGATATGGTTATGCACGGATCTCTGAAATATAATGTCTTTAACTCTTTCAGGAAGATATATTGATGGAGAAATAGCTGAGTCAAGTATAATTTCTAGTTCTAGGTGTTTTGTTTTGTTTGGTTTGGTTTTTTATAGTCCCATTTTCTTGAGAAATCTCCACACAGATTTCCACAGTGGTTGTACTGGTTTACACTCCCATCAACATTGTAGATAGGTTCCATTTCCACTGCAGCTTCTCCAACACTTGTTATTATTTGATTTCTTAAGGATAGTCATTCTAGTTTTTGGAGACAGGTTCTTGCTATATAGTTCAGGTTGGCCTCAAACTCACAGCATTGCTCCTACCTCAGCTTCCCAAGTGCTGGGATTACAGGTGTGGACCACCACACTTGGCTATACAAATTTTTTTAAAAAGTAAACATTCTAAAAGGTTGAAAAGGAAGGCTTGAAATTTGACTCATTTTGAGAGACCAAAAGGATTTGTTCTGTAACACCAAATGTTGCATGGACAGAGGTAAAGTGGACACTTGTTGTGACAACGAAATATGTCCCCAAACATTGTCAGATGTCCCCTGGGGATGCAATGGCTCCTGGTTTAGTGAGTGGACCTTAAGTGAACACGTTTTCACAGCAACTCTATGCATTGGAGGTTTTACCTCTGGCAAGTGAAGGGACTTGGCCGAGGCTACTCAGACCCTAAGAAAACCTGGGACAAACTCAGTGCCAGGCCGCTCTCAGGGTCTGCAAGGAGCCCTTGGTTGCTTGCAGAGTGCAAGCTGCCTGGAGCTCGGCTCTGTCTGGTGGCCTCAGTACAGTAGGAACTCTTTCTTCAGCCTGCAGCCGGCCTGGAGATCTGGCTGCAGAAAGAACAACACAGCCTCTGTTATGAAGAAAACCACAGCTTGAGAAAAAGTAGGGATACATCTGAATCATCAGCGTGACTCAGCCCCGCAATCACCATGCCTCCACTTGGCTGCCCATGGCCTGTCACAGCTTGCGAAGGGCGACGTGAAAGAAGAAAACTCCCTCTTACGTGCTGGTGCTGTGTGCTGGGGACAAATCCACCCGTCTGGTCTGTCTGAGTGCAGGGTGGCTCACTGAAGCCAGGCATCAAGATAATTTTATCAGGGACGCAGAATCAGATTTCAGAGAATCCACTTTGTAGCACCTGCAAGGTGACTGGAGCTGTTGCATCTGGTTCTGGCTGGCTCGGGGCACCCCATTATAGTTAGCTCACATCCTGGGGAGCAGCAGTGGCCACAGAATTTCAGTAACTGTGTTGCAAGACTGGGGTGGTGGGGAAATGGATCTTCAGGTGCCAGCAGACATGGGTGATAATTATCTAGGTGAACGCATCAGGCTGCAAGTTCCTCTCTTTACATACAAACCCGTGTTGCTGCTGTGGTTACATCAGGCCTCTGGGAGGCTTTGTGCTGGTTCTCTATCATCTCTTGGTAGATTACGTGGCAGTTGTGCTCATGTCATTTTCCTCAGAACAGGTGGGTATTATGTTGCACAGTTACTCCCTGATCTGACTCCCTGAGCAACAGTGTTGACAGACTCTGGTGAATTTCCACTACCCCCATGAGGGGGTCTTGGTACCCCTAGAGCAGACAGTTGCCCAAATTCCTCCCATTAAAAAAAGAATGGGCTAATTAAGCCTGCCAGCCTAATTTTGAGCTTTCTAATTTTGCCCTTTAAATACATCGTAATTATCAGATGCAAAATACATTTTCAAAGGCAGAGCCACTGATGGGTGTATTTTTAAAAGCGCGGGGCTAAGATGGGAGTTAGCCGAAGAAGCAGGCAATATTTTTAACTTGTGTCATTGGGCAGGAAAGGCCATTGTCTCCCCGATCCCCGCCATGGTATTTGGAATGAAAACAGCGTGTATTAGAAATTGGCCAAGTGATATTGTCAGGCCGCTGTCCTTACTGATGCTCCTGGGTTATTCGTCCTTCAGGATGTGCTTGGCGAGGCAGAGAGTGAGGTCACAGCCCAGGGACTCTTGGCTTTAGCATCCGGTGAGGGGCACTGACCTCTGCAGAGAAGCTGGGCTTGGTGCAGACATGAACTTGGAAGAGCTCTTGGTGACTGTCTGATGCAAGCCTTTCCTTATTATGTTTATCCTTAATGTTTTTGACAGCTTTTCCTTATTATCAACACAAAGATGTACCCAGTGCCTTTCATGGCTGGACCTTGGAGGCACAAGTGTTTACCTTTCCCTACAACCTGTCCCAAGAGGCTCTGTATGATGCCGTCCGGAGTGACTGTGAAACCATAAAGTCACCGATAATTGCATGTCATATTCCATGTGAAATATAAGTATGTTTTGTTCAGTATACGCCATCCATTTAAAGTGAGTACCACGCAGCAAGGTAGGGTAACACATTTCTGTGGGTCTAGCATCAAAAATAGCCATGAATGGCAGGACAGGTTTGCCCAAAACTCTGGGCAAATGCAAACACCCCCACTTCATGATGCTGCTCCTTTTCCTTCGGGAAAGAGGCGTGCAGTCCATCCGCACAGGCTGCAGGGGTGTGGGCGTCTTGCTCCAGGGTTTGAACAGGAGGGAGAGCAATTTCTGTGTAGAGCTCTGTGCTGCCGGGGCTCTGGGACTCCTGTGCTTTGCCCAGAATCCCTTCTGATCATGGGATCTGAGGTGACCTGAACTGGTGACTTGTGTGTCCACAGCAGTGTGGCTCATGGGATAGCCAGAAAGCAACAACCTGAATGTCCATCAGCCGCCGTCTGGGTAAATGAGCACATTCGTGGTATAGAAGTACAAGGGCATACTGGTGCTCTCCGTAAAGAAATGTAGTAAGATGCATACTATCATATGGATGAGCCTTGAGAATGCGCTAAGTTAAATAGAGCAGCCACAGAAAGGCACATTCTGCCTGCTTCAACTTGTTTACTTGAGAATCGAGTTTTCATTTACTTATTTTTTCTTGTGGTACCAGGCATTAAACCCAGGGCCTTCACACTGAGTTACATCCCCTGCTCCTTTTAAAAACAAAAACAAAAACAAAAATTCGCAAAAGTCTCACTGAGTCACTGAGGTGTATGCACATGCTGGGCTCTAACTCAAGGTCCCCCTGCCTCGACCTCCCCAGAGTGCTGTAGTTGCAGACAGGCCCCACCATGCCTGGCTTAGTTTTTCTTGTATTGCTTAATTCCCAAAGAAGTCGGAACAGTTTACGAAGGTACACGCAGAGAGGGAGCAGTAAAAGAAGGGTGAAATCATCCAAGAACAGAGAGAAGGACATTGTACATCATGGCGACAGCAACCTAATGCTTTCAATACTCACTTTTCACTCCAGCAGGTCCTGTGGTACCATGCAAAAGCTGGGTGTGATTGAGCCCTCGTCTACAGCTCCTTTGCTGTGAAATGTCCAGAATAGGCTAATTCGTATCAAGAGAGCAATGGTCTCACATGCTAATGTTAGGGAGTTCATGAAAATTTTCCGAAATTAAATAGTGGTCAAGGCGACACAATCTTGTTGAATACACTAAAAACCATTGCATCATTTATTTTATTTTTATTTTATTTTTATTTTGAGACAGGGTCTCTCTGTGCAGTTTGAGCTGGCCTTGAGCTCACTTTGTAACCCAGGCTGGTCTCAAACTTGCAACGATTCTCCTCTCTCAGCCTCCCGAGTACTGGGATTACATGTGTTGTGTATTTTAGAAAGGTATATTTTGTAGTCTGAATTGTATCTCTCTAAAAACCTTGGGCTACATTAGAAAATTAAAAGAAAGAAAAAAAAGATTCATTATCTCTTTACCTCTGTGTTTTCCCCCTGCCGAGGTGGAAATGAGATCTTAGATTCAATCCTGATTTGGTGAGGGTGTGTGGTTTCCTTCAGGAGAGCTGCATTTCTGCAGAGGAACTGGAGGGCATTTTCTGAGCAGTTTCTGGTAGTGTCCATGGGTACATGGGTGGGGGATGAGGGGTTCATGGAAGACAGCATGGCGGGGCAGAGGTGGTTTTTTTATCTGGAGAAAGACT